>JAUTBT010001351.1:0-10698 GCA_032361225.1 Lepetodrilus schrolli | reverse complement strand
GATGCGATGTCTGTAGAGTGGCAATGCAGTTATCATCCTTGGTCTTGTCAGTACCAGCTGATGCTCGCAGGTTTACTACAACATTCAGCGCTATGGAGGTTGCGGGTTTCCTCCTGCCCTAAACTGACAAGTCGTGATTTAAGTGAAAGAACCTTGAAAGCGACTTAAAACCCCATTCAATCCTTTGTTGTGTGTGTGTGTGTGTGTGTGTGTGTGTTGTGTTTAATCTGCTCCATTACTTTCCTAGTACCTGCTTTTGTACTGAGTAGAAATACAAATGTTTCATCGTTCTCGTTGAAGTTCCTCACGGACAGGAACCTTTCTTCCCCTCGCACAGATCCATCCAGACGCTCGTACGTAAAATCTGAAAAGTCGAGAATATAAGATTTTCAATAATATGGAGTTAAACATATGGTTATATATGAATGTTCACATCACACACTGCTCCAGCAGTAGTGCTCTAGCGAAAAACTCAAAAACAGCAGAAATTCTGTCAATTCTATTTTAATTTATATCACCTCGATATCCCAGAGATCTCACCTCAATATCCCAGAGATCTCACCATAATATCCCATACATATCACCTTGATATCCCAGATATCTCACCTCAATATCACAGATATCTCACCTCAATATCCCAGATCTCACCTCGATATCCCAGAGATCTCACCCCGATATCCCAGATCTTGACTCAATATCCCAGATATATTAACTCGATATCCCATATGTATCAACTTGATATCCCAGCGATCTCACCTCGATATCCCAGGTAGTCTTGAAGGATGTCCAGCATACGGGTCATCTGTGAGAACATCAGCACCTTGTGTCCGGTCTTCTTGAGGTGACACAACAGCCGATCTATCAGCACCAGCTTGCCACTCATCTCCACCAGGTGCTCTCCTAGCTCGAACGGTTCTGGTTCAACTCCTGTGACAACAAAGTGACATCGCTATAGTAACCACAATGATAGTCATTAGTGGTTAATATAGATTGGAACTTTGAACCGATTTCAGGTTTATAGCAGGAGAAAGTAGGCAAAAGTATAGCGCGCATTAGTGGGTCAAATACTATTTTTAGATATATCCAGTTTAACGATTCTGGTGATAACCTACATGGTGACATGTGCATGGCTGTTGTTTTATTTACAAACCTTACGTTGTATCGCGATCTATAACGTGTTGATCATGCTGAACATGATTCATCTCTGAATCGAACAGAAATTTAATCACACAATCCATATTAAGATTTTATCTGGAGTTTAGTCAACCAAAAGCCTAGTACTCGTGTTTGGCTATCACTGGAACTTGGAAGATTCTGGGTAATTCTCGGAAATTCTAAAAATAAACGTGACCCACTTACAGTCCCAATTAATGTGTGTTGTAGTTAACCTGTGAGCACAATCTTTTTAAAATCAGATCCGAAACTGATGCTCAGATATTTGGACTTTGTTCATGTCTGTGTTGCAGCAAAAGAATACCAAAATGTTTAACATAAGGAGTCAAATCAGATCTGATTTTAATTAGATTGCCTTGCAAGGACTGATTGATACTGACAAACCAAGGAGGATAACTGTACTCGGACAGTACATACAGCACATCCTATCATGATCCAGAATATTTATGCCAGGTATTGTGGCAGGTTCGAACTTGTGACCTTTAACTCCATTGTCTCTGCACTATCACAGCTTGTCAGTTTAGGGCAGGAGGAAACCCGCAACATCCGTAGCGCTGAATGTTGCAATAAATCAGCAAGCACCGGCTGGTACTGACAAGATCAAAGACGATAACTGCATTGCCACTCTACAGACAGTGCATCCTATCAATATCGCATCAGAAAGGTAACTTTCGCGAACAATGATGCCGGGCTCCCGGGGCGGGATTTGAACCTGGAACTTTTGGCTCTGAATTCCAACATTCTACCACTGTGCTACCCACCCCTTTTTTTTTATCTTTGTATTACGTTTTCAAAAACATGGCCAAATATTGATTGATTTATCCAGGGACGAGAATGGGAAATTGTGTTTTCTGTGGAAACAGACAGGTTCCAGGGGAAGTAGGCCACATTTACGAGAACGACCTCTGACCCTCAAAATCCGTGAAAGATTCTTATCCCTGTTTATCACTTAACATTGCTGTGAGAATCTTTCACCCAAATCTGAAGACCATGGCCATATATATATATATAGATATATATATATATATATAAATTGAATCACTATATATATATATATATATATATATATATATATATATATATAGTGATTCAATTTGTTCAAGATTGTAATGCAGAGAAATAAAGAGAGAATAATACTGACCGTCAAAGAGATACGGATGATTGACACATTTTCTGAGTTGCATGAGAATATTCATCAGACTCGGTTGTGTGTTGTTGCGATTCTCAAACGCGTCTGAAAACATGCAAGAATTGCTGTATTAACAGCCAGAAATAGCATCCTTAATTGTTGACCTACATGGTATGACATCATGGGAACCATGGTACATATATTTAAGTAATATTCCTGACAATTTAATTCACACTTCAAGCAGTCCATAATCGTACTCAGGTCTCCAGGGTGAGGTTTGAGCTCGGGACTTTTGGCTCTGAAGTCTGACATTCTACCATTGCGCAACCACCCGCCCCCCCATATTTATATTTGGGTCTCCAGGGTGGGGTTCGAACTCGGGACCTTTGGCTCCGAAGTCTGACGCTCTACCACTGTGCCACCATCCATGCCATAATCACAAGGAAACACCCACCTAGATCCTTTGTTAGGATGGCCTTGTACAGCTTCTTCTGCAGCTGAGACAAGCCATGGTAGAGGACCACCTCGGACTTGTCAGGCAGATCTTTGAGGACTCCGGCCTTTGTGCGACGCAGGAGGTATGGCTTCAACAAGGCATGGAGCTCTCCCAGGTCTGCAGAGAAACACACACGCCACCCAATAATATTAATAATAATATTAATATTAATAATAATAATAATAATAAACAATACATTTTAAAAAAATATAATAATAATAATAAACTATAATAATAATAATAATGATAATAGTAGTAATAATAATAATAAACTATAATAATAATAATAATAATAATAATAACAATAAAAACTATAATAATAATATGCATTTATAGAGCACAGTGCTCTGTGTGGCGCTAGAAGTTTACTGCAGGGTTAGAGGAAACTGGTTTGGAAGAGCATAGTTTTGATGTTGGGTATATATCCCGGCTGCACTATATACGATTGTTCTTTTTCCAAACTTTTGTCATATACCACATATTTATGTTGAAGCTGCCAGTGTGTGATGTACTAAGTTTTAATACAATTTTGGAAAATTTGCCTCTTCCAAAAACTGTAAACAAAACAAATCCGAAAGAATTGCTTAAAATGGTATTTGACAAAGATGCGTAATTGACCGTCCAAAGGGGAAAAGCAGTACAGTAAAGTATAAATTCCTTGACTATTCCTTTAAATTTACTTACAACAATTAATCACTCAACATAAACCATCTTCTTCCCAATGTTTTGTGATATAATTTCAAACTTCTTCAGGTACAAAAATATATTAATTTATTGCAAACGAAGAAAACCACATACGATCATTTTTCTCTGTGTTGCTGAAATTTTCCACAAATCTGTCGATCCTAGACAGTTTGAATTTCCTGGGTGCAATGAAACTGATGAGAGCATACAGCTCTTTGAGATTGTTCTGGACTGGGGTTCCGGTCAACAGAACAATACAGGTTGCGTCCCACTGGAACAATGCCAATAGAAAATATCTCACGAAAAAACCCACATGTGTGAGGTTATCGCCTGTGTGCGGTCACCATGGCAACACTTCCTTGTGAAAATTAATTAATGAGAAATTCTCGACAATTCAACGCAGGTTGAGGTTTATGTAGTAAACTTTTAACAATTAAGATCAGTATAATGATATAATATTAACAGTGAAAAATAAAGCATTGTAGAATTAATTAATTTTATTTTGCTGGGTGAAACTATCGGTACTATTAATCATCAATGATATCAAGGAACTAACAACATTTCACAAATAAAAAATACAATTGGTACAATAATATAAAATCAATCTCCCATTATACAAATTGAAAATAATGATATCTCCCCAAATGGAGCTATAGTGTACATAGCTCCACAGATGCACAGTACAAAACAGTGCCACTCTATTGTAGTCTTAACACTAACCACAGCAATAGACTACAGCTATGGTTGTAGTAACGGTTACCTTATAGCTACGCCAACATATACATGTTGGCCAAGATTTTCCTTTTGATTTTTAAAAAATATTGAAAGCGAACATTGATGCCGGGATCCCAGGACAGGATTTGAACCGGGGGCCTTTATCTCCAAAGTCCAACGTTCTGCCGTTGTGCTACCACCTGTTCAGATATATACTAGTACACACCTCTTCCAGTGTCTTGTAAAGCAGAGAGTCCTGATTCTTCAGACGATGAGCTTCGTCCACAACCAGCACATTCCATGCTATGGACTTCAGGAACGGGAAATCCTTTAAACACAACTGAAACACAAATATGTGCTCCTTTAACCCTCTCCATGCTGAAGGCAACCGGAGATGCCCAATAGAGCGTTGCCTGTGCCTAATCCAGCAGGGAGAGGGTTAAACACTACTGAAATACAAGGGAAATAATCACGCTTTAGAAATGACCACAGGACATGTTTGTACATACATTTCTTGATATCAATTTCAACAAAGATATGCAACAATTTTCTAAAGATATGTGTCCTGTGTGACAGACTGGAACAATGATAATTGTAATGCCCATGCATGCAGACAATGAGTTACAATTACCTCTCATAGCACTACAGTCTTTCTATGGAACATTATCCATTTCTATTTTGTTTTATGACAATCTATTTAGCTCTCGCCATGCTGAAGGCAATCTGAGATGCCATAAATAGCTGTGCCTAATGCCTAATCCAGCAGGGAGAGTGTTAAATGCGAAAATAAATAAATCATAAATAGATCTATTATAAAATGACAAGCAACTGGTTACATTTTAAAATTCTACTAAAAAGCTTAATTCATGTATAATTGAGTTTTTAATTTCAAATTGAAAGAACATTATTTGAACCTATATACATCTCACCTCATAAGTAGTAATAAGAACATCAAATTCATATTTTCCATTTTCCTTTTTGTACTTTTTCACATTGTCCGACAATACATTTCGTGCATCCTTTTCTCCAACAAGACACAATGTCTTTGTTTTGGGAGAAAACCTAAAGTAATAAATGTTCATACATAACATGCTAAATTAGTGATTATGGAGTTTAATGCCGCTGCAGGAATCTTTCACCCATTTGCGACGAATAATATTAATGACATTATGATTATAATGATTGTCATGTGGGTAATAGTATGAATCAAACCACACAAAATAATATAGTGTTGCCTATCCTATATCAGTGACATACTGCAAATATTTACTTAGGGCAATCAGTAATACAACAACAAACTACAATTTATACTGATAAACCAAGGCTAAATTACTTAAATAATTATTTTATGGTATGTGTGTATCATAGAAAATATAAATTAGAAAATCAGTTTGGAGAGTCCAACCTTCCAAATTCCACCTCCCAATTTTCCAAGATGGAACGTGGACACACAACTAGGTGCGGACGTGATTTGTTCTGTTTCTTGCCAGTCAGATATGTTAGCAGGGCAATAGTCTGAAATATGTAAATGGGGCAATCATGACAATAGTCTGAAATATGTCAAAGGGGCAATCATGGCAATATTCTGAAATATGTCAAATGGGTAATCATGGCAATAGTATGAAATATGTCAAAGGGGCAATCATGGCAAAAGTCTGAAATATGTCAACAGGGCAATGATGGCAAGTCTGAAATATGTCAAAGGGGCAATCATGGCAAAAGTCTTAAATATGTCAAATGGGCAATCATGGCAAAAGTCTGAAATGTCAAAGGGGCAATCATGGCAATAGTCTGAAATATGTCAAAGGAGCAATGATGGCAATAGTCTGAAATATGTCAACAGGGCAATGATGGCAAGTCTGAAATATGTCAAAGGGGCAATCATGGCAAATGTCTGAAATATGTCAAAGGGGCAATCATGGCAACTCGGGTTTGAATCCCAGCATTCCCTTATGGTCCTGTGACATAATAATTATGATTGTGTGTCTATTTCACCTGGCATGTCTTGCCCAGTCCCATTTCATCACCAAGTATGCAGCCATGACCTTGTTCATAGCAATTACTCATCCAGTTCACACCTTCAAGTTGGTAAGGACGGAGACTAAAATCTGGAGAAAAAAAATATTTTGTATTATTATGATTATGTTCAACCATTTATTCCAAAATGTTTCAAAACGAAACATGCTGAATGACAAAATGTCCCTTTCAAGTATCGTGTCATACTTTCTAAACAATTTGTGTCTCTCAGTATCATGCCTGCCTATTTTGTACATGTTGTGCGTGTGTGCCACGTGTGTGTGTGTGTGTGTGTGTGTAAACACGAAAGAGAAAAATAGAACATAATGTAGAATTAGAAACAAAGATTTATTGAAATTAAGATGATTGCAATCACAAATTAAATTTCCATTTCCACTGACTATCTGGCATATTTCTTGCTGCGGTTCCATATCTCTATTTGTGCCCTATAGCTTTGATGCCAATAAAAAAAAGTATGTAAACATAGGTACTAGTTTGGTCATAAATACGGAACGCAGCTATTATATATATCTCATATGTAATTAACACTTTTCTTGATCTCTTTATTGTTTTCAACAATATAAACACATGATACACAGAAGGAATTTGATTCTCCTTTACTTGATCTACGTAATTGAATATTTATTGATTATGCTGGCATTGTGAAATAAGGCACCTATTAATAGTATTAAGGTACATGTACTAGACTACTCGTTGGAGATTACCTCCCCAACCAAATTTCTTGAGGGATTCCACAGAATCTATTGCCACAGATTTGTTCTCAGATGACATTGCCTCGTCTCCATCCATCTCCTTTGCCATGTCAGTTGACTAAATGGATTGAAAGCGTCACTTACTTTCTTATTTATATTAATATTTTAACATGTCTTACAACTATTTCAGATGTCAAAACATAAACAGCAGTGCCATATGAGAATGCGCCTAAATGTGAATCCTACTTCTCTGTAAGGAGCTCAACATGTCGATTTCAAGCAAAGATAACTCCTAATATTATTGACATCCGCCAGGTGGCAAGTTGTAGGAAGATGTCTGACAGAAATAATTCTCTCAATATTTCTTTTGAATAATCTGCTTTAATTTTGCCTAAATGGACATAAAACAAAAGCTAAAGTCGCTTATCAGTCGACAGGTTGGTATATTAATACGCGGAAAGGATTGTGGATGTCGTGCCTCTTTGCAAAAGAAAGCAGGAAGCACGGAAAGTGTGCATAAACAGCTGATAAAACTGATAAAATAATTTACTATCCAATTTCTCGGCGTGTAAGGCGTGGTTCTTTGTAGCAAGAGTTGTATTGATTACATAAATAAGAACATTGCCATATCACCAAAATACGATTCATAATATAAGGAACAAATATGGAATATTTAGAAATGTTAGACTGTCTGTAGTTTTGACTATATTGCTACAGTCACAAATTTTTCGGCAAAAGTGGAGATTACGGCATATCTATTTGACCAGTTTGCTTGAGTCAGGGTTACAGTTGGCACATGCTGTTCTATAACTTCTGATGGATAACACAGCACTGAATAAAGTAATACAGAGGAATTACCGCAAAAAAAAGGTCATCACATTTTATTTATTTGGTTGCAAGCAGCAAAGCCTATATGTCTGGAATCATGGGATACATTTTGTGATAAAAGTGACAGTGGCCGTGATCTCCATTTTTGCCAATTTTTCTTACGCACAGGAATACAAAATTAGTAATTAAAATTCATGTATCGATCAGTTATGGTTACCAGTTTTCGAATGAACTGGGTTGTCCAACTATCATGTTTTTACCGATTCACAGCGTTAGATGTGTCAGTCATCAATGCAATCAAATTAATATTGATCTCGTTTCACTCCTTAAACATTTTGACATTCTTTGGCAGAACTAGCTTTATCCACATATCTGAGGGTCAGTTTCATATCCGATTTTAATTAGATTGGTCATCAATGATGCTGCCATGACAGTTATACCATAGAACCTTCGCAAACATGCTCTACCAGATCGGAAACACTCCAACAACAAATTCCACTATTTTCAAATGGAAAGTGTATAGCAAGTTAACAATGTTATTGAACATACAGCTATTCATCATGAAGAACACAAACAGAATACCCTAATTGTTTTGTTCAAAAACAAGTGACATAAGCAATTCAATTTTGGCCTCAAGTTTCATTGAGGATTGTTTTTTTATTCAGAAGACTGTCTTTTCATAGTTCACACTAATATGAATTAAGGCAAATCCTCGAATGCTTGTGAATACAGTGACATTATAATACTATAAAACACTTAAATTAAGCAGATGCACATGCTTATAATTCCCTGGATTGAAATTATGCGCACTTACAAAAAATATTTAAAAATTAGAAATATTAAAAATATTAACACTTAATGAACAAATCCTAGTGACATGTTCACCAGCGATTACAAATGTAACCCAGGCCTTGTAACCTTTTGAGGCACATGTCCCTGTGTCTTGTCGGACATGAAACTACTTGCCCTGTAGTTATAGGGCTTGTCACTCTGGGCTATTTCACTTGTCTGCCTGTCGATGATACCTGTCCTTGGCAGGCGGACATTCCTTACTGTTGAGCCCTGTAACCAGTTGCAAAGGCTAATTAATTTATAGTTCATTCTTCTCAACTGTCAGGGGAGTATGCAACCCAAGTTTAGTATTTGTAATTGTCCCTCTAAATGTTCTTCCTCTCTTTGTTTCTCTAGGAGAGCCTAACTTCTCCAAAAGAGGAAATAATAAGTGTTGAATCCTTTAAACAAGAGCCTGCTGTATCCAAGTTCAAGGTAAGCTTATTTCTATTATGGCAAGTATCAAAGTATATTAGGTGGGTGGTAGGTCATTGACCTTCAGAGCCAAATGGCCCAAGTTTAATGCTGCCCAGGGACCTGGCATCAATGACTCCTTTCTAATGCTACCCTTCTAAAAGAATTATTATATAATCACTCAAATATTCATTGTCGCATATAATCATATGTATCCCTTTTCAGGTTCTATGTAAAGTGTAGCCATAAGAATGTTTTACAGTTTTTGATATCAGTTTTCATTGGAAGACAGTAATACCATCTCCCGACATACACTAAATTAACTGCTTAATCCCAAAACATTCTTACACACTTCGGAGCCAATGGTTCCAGGTTCAAAACCCGCACTGGGAGCCCGGCATCAAAGTTTGTGAAAGTTATCTGTGTGGCAATGCAGTTATCATCCTTCTTCTTGTCAGTACCCCAATTCAAAAATATAATACAAGTTCACCAAAGTTACATTTGTTTACCAGCCTGAGTATCGCAGTAATCCATTGGAAGATCGTGAGTTCGTGGAATCCATAGAACAGGCTTACTACAATGATGAAACGTTTGACACCAGCGAGCATGAACTACAGGTAATGTGCATTTTAACATTATCTTTTAGGTATTTTCATTTATCTATTTTCGTCACGTATGGGTGAAAGATTCCCGCTGTGACAAAACAATATCTTATCTATGTAAAATAATTTAGGACTTGATGACAGAAATAATGTAGTGCTATTATCAGGCTTTTGAGCATGGAATTTGTGCATTATACTTGTACATAATGATATTATTTTAACAATATTCTGATTATAATAATAATAATGATAATATATTATTATTGTTGTATCATCATTCTTATTTGAAGTATTTCTGCAAATATGTTTGAATTATTTCATACTGTTAAGTGAGTTTGTTCCTGGATATTGAAGAAACTAGCATTTTTATATCAAATTGCTACATATTCCAATAGTTTAATTATTTTATCAACGGAAAAAAAAATACTATTCAGTGTATAAATTATATAAATATTCCAACTGGGTTTTGTTTTGTAGAAACTCCCTGAAGCCATCGATCTTTTCAAAGTTGATGAAGACAGGATCCGTCTTCGAAAACAACTACAGGCGGTGAGTGGTGTATTTAACACCTCTCCCTGCTGGATTAGGCACATGTACAGCCCTTTAGGGCATCTACTGTTGCCTTCAGCGTGGAGAGGGTCAATTCATCAAGTTAGGTTGTGCAATTTCATCATTGTATGGTTTTTTTCTGGTATTAGTTGCCCGATTTTTCCATTTAATTAGAACAAGATATTATAAGGTACATATTACATATATCAATATTTATTGTTAAACATGGAAGTTTGGATGGTACAATGGTCAATCACGAGAATACAAATCACATGATTGAGTTCAAATCTTGTCATGGTCACATTCCAGAATGCAAATGCCATGTTTTCCATTTTAATTGTTGGGGTTGGAGAGAGAAGATGTATTTTCTCAACTAATCAAATGGGAAATCAAACAATGACAGGAGCATAATATCTTTGTCACGTATTGGTGAAAGATTCCCCCTGTGATGTAAAACAATAATTCTCACAGACACACACACACACGCACGCACGCACGCACGCACGCACGCACGCACGCACGCACGCACGCACGCACGCACGCACGCAC
>JAUTBT010001349.1:0-10700 GCA_032361225.1 Lepetodrilus schrolli | reverse complement strand
TAGCATACCTATATTACATACTAATAATCATCATACATAATTAGCATACCTATATTACATACTAATAATCATCATACCTAACTAGCATACCCATATTACATACTAATAATCATCATACCTAGCATACCTATATTACATACTAATAATCATCATACATAATTAGCATACCTATATTACATACTAATAATCATCATACCTAACTAGCATACCCATATTACATACTAATAATCATCATACCTAGCATACCTATATTACATACTAATAATCATCATACATAATTAGCATACCTATATTACATACTAATAATCATCATACATAACTAGCATACCTATATCACATACTAACAATCATCATACCTAGCATACCTATATTACATACTAATAATCATCATACCTAGCATACCTATATTACATACTAATAATCATCATACATAACTAGCATACCTATATTACATACTAATAATCATCATACCTAACCAACATAGATGTGCAGAACGAAATAATCTAACCAAACATGCGGTTTTTCAAAGCAAACGCAAATTGTAAGGCCAGTAGTATAAATAATGTTTTCGAAGCACTGCATGCTTTGAGAATCCATGAGAGGAGTGTAACTCTTGACTAGAATCTGAACATTTAATGCTATTTCTTCATCAATAATCACGATTGCTGTATTGTGATAGGCCATTTGAAACACTGCTAAAACTTAGCTATACTGCAGTGTCTAGATAGTGTACCAATACTAGTAGTATAATACCAATATGGACTTTCATGAATATGATCTCAAAGAAGCTCGTTTATTATTATCTAAGCATATACACCTTAGTTAATATACATTAGTTGATATGTCTATTAGAATTTAATTAATATTGTAGACTAATGGATAATTCACTGCAAACTATAATATATGTTGTATAATAATATATATTTGATAACTGATTTGAATTTGATAAATTGTCCACTCTATTGAAATGCATTTATCATTAAACTCTATTTGCAAACTCCCACCTCCTACCTATAATATCTTCACGATAAGCTACTAATAATAATACAACATCTAGACAACCCACGTGACCCTCTCATCCACCAATCTTAACCACCGGGTGTATTACTTATTGAAGTATATATATATTTTTTTTTAAAGAATAGAGGTAAACTATTTACCTAATATGAAACTGCTGGGTAAGATATCTTTCTAATACGAAACAGTTACATTGCACATTAATAGAAAGCGCTAGTGAGATGTAAAGCTTTTTTTTTATTAAGATAATGTCATTGATCCGAGGTATGATGAAGAGTGTGGACAAGAAATAGATAGCCCTCAATAAATCTATTGAGTTTTTAACCAATTGCGAGATTTTTAAAGCAATATCGACTTAGTCCAATTTTAGACTACATTAAGCTTTTCTAAAAATCTTTAAGGCTACGAAGCAGTTAAGCGCGGTGGGGATTTCAAGAATCTTTCAATAATGGCATCAAAGTTTCTTCATCTAAGAAAACATTTAATCTTCAATCGCTCTAACGTTATTGAATTTTGCTCTTTTTTAAAAAGGAAATTTCACCTAAAGACTATGTTATAACTTTGAATGCATGCGCCAATACATAGACAATTATGTTCCTGTGAATTTTCCACAGTTACTCCGAGAAGAGCTGGCTTATACATAGTTACTGTGATGTTTAAATAAAATAATAATCCCCGTCATTTTGTATTTGATGAGGTCTCCTCGTAATGCTATGTTAATGGCACCATGCTCGTGTACCGTTGTACTTCATCTCTCTATTATTCAAGCATCAATTCTAGTTGAAACATACTGCGAACCAACGTTAGTATTTGCTACATTAACGCCGCATCGCTCTACCAAGTTACACATCTTAATACGAGCGTGCTACACCAGGTCAACTATTAAATACTAGTATGTTTAATGTATTGCTGCAAACAATTCAACTAACTGTACGCCCCAGTCGGATCTACAGTGCATGTAAATTGTTCAGAAAGAATCACTTGTTTGTGGATGTTATCAGTAGAGAGAATCTTAACGATGGTGATTACCTACAAGAGTGACCATTAATAGTACTCTATTCCAGACATCTTACTTTGATGTATCGTTGATGAATGTGGAACATTTGACATCGATTTATCTGTGCATGCCTGTTGCCATTCGTCTTCAGTGTCATGTACACGTTTTCCTTTAGATTGAAAAATACATACACTGTTTCCTAATTACTATTTTCAGCTACTATGTACTGTATTGAATTAATATACATACATTGTGAATTGGATTGAATTGAATTAAATTATGTATGTTCTTATATGGACCAACAACCCATTTATATAGTATAGAATATCAAACAATCTGGTATATCTAATACGGTAAACAACGTACGTGTATTTAACATGTTATAATGAATAGACATACAGAAAAATATTTACACAGCGCAAAAAAAAGCCAGCACAGCTCTGCTGGAATACTCTTTGTGTGAGTCTTGAGTGAAAAGAGAAAAATAAATGTAGGTAGCTGGTCCTCATGGCGTAGATACGACAATAACTTTGTATTCTACAAACATCACGCATCCGTCGTGGCTGGCTGCCAGACGTGGTATCCACATAGTACACAGGTGCTTGTAACTACTTCAGTAAATAGAAATACCGTGACGAACTGCATCAAATACTAAGGCAATTATTAAGTCTCAATTAATTATCATTATTCGTCCTCGGTCTGACAAAGCAAAAATACAAGCGAGTACATCTGAATTGTTTCCACGTTGTGGTGACCAGTTTCCGTCACTGTGTGCGACATTCGATTGAAAGCTCAAGTAAAATACCAGGACATCCTCGTTAAAACACGTTTAAGGAATTATCTGTGAACGTGCTTGAACTCTTTATCGCACTAAAACTTGCAATGGTGTCATTGCTGTTACACGATGCACTGGCATCTGTTATTGAAGTGACGGCAACTCGATACCATTATCTCGGCATTACTGGTTTAACTCTGGTTTAACCCGTCCCCTTTTCCCCCTCATAGTCTGTCTTTCCTTAAGTGATCATGCCATGTTACCTAAACGGATGCTTATGGTAGTTTAGGAACAGTTAACCGTTTTCAATGTGTCTCTGTAAAAGGCCAACGGTAAACAAATCGCCAATGTTAAACTACAACTGTTATCTAAGTGGCAGAGATGGAAATACATCCAGTAACAGTTCACAATAACATTCCATTGTATTTAGCACTGCACACAAACAGTCAGAGAGAACGTTTTAATATTTATTCTGTGACAGTTTTTAAAAATAGTGTAAATGATAGTATCGTTTCTTAAGTGCTATCAACATTTATGAAAGTCAGAAAGAGACACGGACAATACAATACACAATTTGTAAATTTGAATGAGAAAAGAACGGGCTATCAGGAATTTAGCGATATTAAGCACGTGTTACATAGCTTGCCTGGAACTTCGTTCTTAGTTATATGGTACATACCTGAAGTCGGGTACTTCACATATTAGGAACAGCTCTGTTAACGAACTAGTGATGTTGTTATATCGGTAACCTACTCAATTTTATTATCAAATGAGTTGCCACAGTATATGGACATGCGCGTGGTCCTATAGAACCTGTACACATCGGCAAGTCCATACAAATACTAATCTATCAAGACATGTGTTCCAGCCGGTATTCTCGAAGCCTGACATTACATCTGGCAAGTGGCGGAAATGAGATGCATCTTAAGGACGTAAACGTTATCTGTCTACAGCCTCGGCTCATCATGCGCAGTTCAGTGTAAATTTTGGCCTCGTACTGTGTCTTGTTTCTACACATGTAAACTAAACTGATATAATTTACAATGGACTGATAACATGGACAGCCAACTGATAGCGCAGATATATAACTGATATAATGGATAATCAACTGATAGCGTATATACTGTAGTTAACTGATAACGTGAACAGTCAACTGATACGGTGAACAATCAAGTGATGACGTCAATAATCAACTGATAATGTGAACACTCAACTGATAATGTGAACACTCAACTGATAGTGTGTAAAATCAATCAGTGTGAACAATCAACGATTTCCTGACGACTTGCAAAATCAACAGAAGTTGTGAACATTCAACATAGCTTGAACATTCAACTGACATCACCGACATACTCTGGAAAATGTCCCGACAACACATTCTTCTTTGCAAAAACAAACCAGTTGTACATCATTTCCTTTCGTAAATTGCGTTTGTTTCATCCTGAGATCAGGACTTTTCTCTTCTGCTTAGCCACGTGTCTAATTCCCTCCAGTCGATGCATACTGTAAGCTACTTCCGGTTGCTTGGTTTGTGGTCATGTCATATACTATAGTAGGATATACGTACTCTGTTGGTGTCGCCACGTCAGCAGTCCGTCCATTGACTCATTCGCCTGTAACAAATAATGAATTCTAAGGCTGCTAACAAGACAACAATGTTTATCAACATGCACTACGAGAGGAAAGACTATCCTTAATACCAGAACAAATTAAGCCTCATTCACGACAAATCAGTTCCCCGTGATCAATGACAACAATAAATGTAATTTCCAGAGCGGCGTGTGAAGCCACTTGAGTGCAGAGTGCATATGAACCAATTCGTGCCAATATTAGCTGCAGGGACAGATGTGCCGCCTCTAATAAAGACTAATGAGAAGAGGGAATTGCCATACATAGATCCACGCTGAGTCACGTGGTGACAAAGTCAGTTGTTGTACCAGTAGTACTATGTCTCGGAACTCCGTACACCGCATGGTTTGCTGTAAGTCATGGTGAGAGTTCTCACATGGCACGCGTGCCCGTCTTTCTCTGGCTATTACCGTTCGCACACACTGTTACATTGCTCAAGTCTTCACGCCGATACAGATCTCTTATTGGAAGTTTGTGTAAACATGGCAAGTGCTGTTAATTGAATATGGACTTCCCAAAGCTGTACCCGGGGATATTAAATATTGAAATGGGTTTGGAAGATCCTTACAATTAAATTGCTGGGGGTTTTATGGGTCACATGTTTTCACTAAAATCCATGTAAATGATCGATGGCATTGAGCTTGTCTTGGGTAAATCGAATACATGTACCCTGAGCAGGCAGGTACATGCACATCTATGTATGTACCATTCCCCTGCAGACTGAATGGTGTTGCACAATGATCAATCTTATTAGTAGTGTATTTAACGATGAATCCAATATCAAAAACGGTCAACGGATGCACATGGCTCTGGGTGTTGTATTCAGCTTAATGTATTAAGTAAATATGCTCTGTGGGAGTCTTGCAGTATAATTAATACGTGGCTAGTTGGATACAGTAGACAGTGCCATGTGATCCTACTTCCTTGTAGAATATGACAGACCATGCTTCCACTGACAGGCCAAGTGCATCAGGGGAACTTTCCGTGGAATGGTTACTTCAGAGTCATAATCGTATTACGTTTTATAGCTTGATTAGAAGGAGGATCCTATTTTGTTTTATCCATATTAGTTATTTTATACTGGTATTCTCAACGTAATAATATTACTTCATGGTCAAATATCACAATTTTATATCTATGTTATAACCCTAGCAATATGAAGCAAATAACATAACGTACAAACTGAATCCTCGTATGGTTTTAACTGGTACTGCACACGCAACGTGCGTACTCTTCAGATTTGATTGTCAGTAAGTGACACCACTCTGCATTGCTAGAATTAGTTTACACGGCCAGTATCCCAACATGGCCGTCTCTTCTTACGATGGATAAAACACGTTTCCCTCGTTCCACATTATTAGATTATTTCTGTGCAATAAATTTGATATTAAACTTGTTCAAATGTCCATCACTGTTTAATGTCCTTCGTGAAATGCTGCTCTCGCCGAACTTGTATCGTAGCGGGATATCGCGAGAGTTAGTTGATGAGGTAGTTGGCTATGAGGTAGTTGATAACACGTGTAATGCCCTGTATTATTGTCAACTTCGTGCGTGTGTATGTCCGGGAGCATAGGGCGTGTATGTGCGTGTATGTGTATGCACATGCACGGAGAGTTGAGACAGGTTCGCATTAGCGTTGACTATCCCTTCCCAAGCCTCCATATGTCGAGTTCAATAAACTAGTAAGTATGCCATGGTTTGTGCGCTGTGTCTTGCGGTACACATCACGTGACCACGGTGGTACAGATCCGGTACTGTCTTTACCTTTGACCTAGTTTCAGTACAAGACGTCGAGAACACGACCGCAATTGGCTATAGAGTGAAACCAGTACTATCATACATAGTAGCTACAGCAAGTACAGATTGGCATCTCGCTCCACAGATGTTTATGCCATATTATTGAATTTACTGTAGAGAACAGTTTATTACTATGAAAGCCTATTGATGCCACTTTAGTTATTTGCATTCAAGTAGAGCAAACATCGTATCTCAGATACAACCTGTTGCTGGTTTGCAATGATTGTGTATTCATTGTAAGACTAAGATTGTTGGATCGATATATAGATCGGATAGTAGATGCATGGTATATTTTACTGTCATATATTACTACTTTTATTATTGGTGTTGATATTATTCGATTGGTGATACTAATATAACTGTGGGATATTCTATTGGTTACAAATGGCTTAATGTTTTCAGAACATTTCACCCGATAGCAATACGTGAAGTGAATAAAATAACCACATTGTTAATTGGTACATAGTCCTAAAGGGTTTTATTGTATGAGTGTGTCTTATTTATTTTAAACAAGTTTGTTTTATGACATATATTAGTCAATCAGACTGCTGGACAATTGGAAATACCTCGCATTTTATTTGAAATGGTTTATTTCTGCCTTTATTCACTGCATCGCTATGATTCGCCATTGTGTTTGAGCCACGCATAACAACAAGAGGTAATTCTATTTTCAAATATTTGCAACAAAAAGTATCCACCCTATCTTACATTAGTTTGTAAAATTGCCATCAAATAGTGTGTCTGTAAACTGCAACAGCGGTGTTCTTATCAATTGTGTGCTACAATTAAATTCACGCTTCACTGAACAATAAAAGCTGTATGGCTTGACGTTGAATCAGCAAGTCAACCGTCGCCTCCAAAGTAGGAACAGCTGTTCCATCACCACCAGCACCCCCCGCCCCCATCCCGACAGACACCCCCCCACACACACACACACACACACACCACACCACCCCCCACCCTCACCTCCGGTCCTCATCCCACCACACAGGCTCAATTCATTACCGAAAAATATTCAAACACCGGCTTCAGTCATATTTACTGAGCAGAGACCAGGCCTATGTTTCATGAATGGGTTGTCCTCTAATCTAAGATAAAGTCATGTCGTATACCATGCTTTAGCAGGAAATGAAGTAAATCTTGACTTACGCCCGGACTGCTGGTACGACTCGTTTGAAACACAAACTGGTTTTTTCGTCCAAAAAATACTTTATGTCAATTGTGAAGTTGCAGGCAAGATGAGTAACATCGATCATTTCCTTTCGTTTAGATACATGAAATAAGTTTAGACAATACAAAATCCATGTTTCGTCAAATGAATATATATGTATCTTATTATACACATGTTGACGTAACATTGAAATCAGCTACGTTTTTCCTCTAATATAATGTTCTGATATTGCTTCACATGACTTATGATTTATTTAGGCTTCTCAAATGTGAATGATTTGCTATAAATTTGCTGTATATCTATGTGTAGTCTTATTCCCAGCCACTAGTCAAGACTGATGATTATTTCATTGCGTGCATTGATTCCTATGGAGTAGTCTATATCACTGTAGCCGCCAGACGTCACTTCCATCTGCTCCTGTCAGGATCGGTGTGTTTACCCTGGAGGACGGTCAGGGCTTTCTGACAGTGTTTAGTACACAGCTGAAGGGAGCCTCAGTGAGCTGTTCAAGAGCAACACGTGCTCACTGTTCAATAGTAGCACGTGCTCACTGTTTCCAGCTTTCTAACGTTCGTATTGGGAAATATATTCGTCACGTCACATCTTGATAATTAAGATGAAACATAAGAACACTTTTTTTTTAATGTTACTATATATAATTGTACATTTATTATTATTATAATAATTATTAGTAGTATTATTATTATTTTCTAATAAATAATGTTGACTACATATATTTACCGTATATATACCATGCAACTGCTTCATCTTGAGAGCTTACCGAGCGATATCTACATTCATGGAAAGCACCATCGTTATTCACTCCGTCACGTTATATTATTCACCCCGTCACGTTATTCACTCCGTCACGTTATTCACCGCGTCACGTTATTCACTCCGTCATGTTCTGATATTAATTATATGAGAGCAGGCTGATGGTTCGGTTGATCTGTAATCCCAGAAATTGTGTCAATCAATACTATTTAACTCTGATTCTGGCGTGTTATTACCAGAACACAAAAGGAATCTGCACCAGACTAACTTATTTTGTGTATTTATGATATGGAATGTAAGCCCTTGTCAGCAACATGGCTTATTACATTACTGAACAACGTGTGTAATCTTAATGAATGCTGATTGTTCTAAGAATGGTTCTTTTAATTACCGATAGCTGTTATGTTGTCTGCAAGTTAACTATCGTGTAATCACATTTTTGCTTTGAATTTGTGCTTGAATTGTATTATAATTACGTAGGCATTTATTTCCGGTGATGTACATTGGGTGAAATCTATTATAGGCATTATGCACGTGAAACACAATTTTAATGTTACATTCATGTTATCATCTCAGTATTGGTTTTTGTATGTTGTTCCTTTTATTGGGAGGTATATACTTGTAATATTCTGGGAACGAAATGTGTATCTATCGGTTGGTTTACGTTGACGAAATGAGCTATGGACACAGCTGATATGTTATTAAGTCATGCAAACCAAACATGTGGAATGACGATTTTAGTATTGACGGTAATATGTGGTGTACAAGCATTCGTATTGGATGCTTCCTTCTCAGCGAGGTGAGACTGTGGCAGCATATTGCCCCACGTGGCCGCGCGAGACTGCTCACATAGCCTGTGTAATATAACGTGCTGCACGCCGGCTGCTCCCAGCTCTATTTTCCTTGAAGCCAGATTCCAGGCAATACTCTGGCAAAACTGCCCGGACACGCGCGGTCCACGTTTGAATCAACATAAAATAGATACACATATCCCCGAGTCTCGTTACCAGAGCTAAACAGTTCACATCCAGTTAACTGACTTTGATGCTGGCAAGCACGTGCTGTCATGGGAACTATAAACTTTACAGGAAGTTCGTTGGCGCATGCGTACTAGGTTGCTTGACATACAGAACAACAACCGACCTTAAAACCTGTGGTATGGGATTATGGTGACTTGGTCGTGTGTCTAGGAAGGGCAATGGTGCACTATGCAGGCCGGAAGTCCAGGACTACTAGTGGCGATCATTGCGGTCATCTTACGAATGGTTCTCTGTATGGTTCACGATGAGAGAGGTAAGGCGATTTCACCTACATTTCCCATTCCGTCTATTTCTCCCCTCCACCATTGATTCCTGTTATCACGGTAATCAGGCTTCTCTCGCCCGGCTTTTCTCGTCCGAGCCCACTGCAGCTGGCCTGTATCCCTGCCCTCTGCCTGTGACCTTACTACTGTGTATAGAAGTGCCACCTCCTACCACCTCCTGCCACCCCCTGCTACCCCCTGCCACCTCGTGGCTCTCTATGTTCACCTCCCACCATTCCAGTCAGTGCCGGGATAACTTGTCGTAGTTTCACTGTTTGTTGCAACACAGTAAGCACTGGCGTTATATGCATGTTCCACCGAGATCGATTGTAGCCCTCCACAAGTTCAGGGAGTCCCACGGTACGATACGATTTCAAACCGAGAGGGTTTATTGTCGTGAATAGGTTAGCTCTCGTGTACAGACCTCTACACTATACAAACTCCCTTGCTCGGTATTAATACACTGTCTATATACTGAACCAAACTGAACAAAGCTTTAATCCGTATGTGTGAGTGTATATGAGTGTAATCTCACTCTCGTACTCTTTCACATGAATCCAAAGAACAAAACTTGGCCTGTTCAATAGACTCAACTACAGTTCTTAGCCGATATTGTGGCATACGTCGACTTCATACCGATTGTAGAACGGCAAGTTTCCTTGTATGATAAACACGTGTGTTGTTGTTTGGTTTGAACTGAGATGATCTGATGTATAATTATTATGCCAGAAATGAACAGATATTGTATTTATAGTGTTTCCCTGTTGTTATTTATCTCTTGGATTGTGCCTCGAGTTTATGCAGAGATTGGACAGATCAACCTCTGTATCGTGATGGACGCGATCCTCTTCAATCCTTTAATGAGACAACGCGTACATTACTACTGCACGTTTCTAGCGATTGTCCATGTAGCGCTTACCCCAACTGACTGCGAACATATAATTTATATACTCTGTCAACTAACGGAAGAGTTTTCATTAGGACTGGAAACACTCCGTATGAACTATATGATGCCATGTCTACTGAATTATAACGTTTGTTGCAACATTCTTGAAACTGTGACATGGCACGGTCCTTGCCCGTGGATCTGACTTACTGATATCCTGACAGGGTTAAATAATCTTCATGGAAATATAGATTTATCTGTAAATAAAGAAATGCAGTGAGTGAGTGAATTACTGTTTTACGTCACAGCGGGAATCTTTCACCCATACATGACGATGAATTAATTAACTAT
>JAUTBT010001348.1:18901-28920 GCA_032361225.1 Lepetodrilus schrolli | reverse complement strand
TATACACACACAATTGCCTTATCTTTAAGACATGCTATTTTGTCTACAAACGTAAATTGATATTGTTTAATAATGACTT
This sequence comes from Lepetodrilus schrolli, assembly GCA_032361225.1. Classification (NCBI taxonomy): domain Eukaryota; kingdom Metazoa; phylum Mollusca; class Gastropoda; order Lepetellida; family Lepetodrilidae; genus Lepetodrilus; species Lepetodrilus schrolli. The sequence continues at coordinate 28,841 of JAUTBT010001348.1, read as the reverse complement.
GTACTGTTTCCCTGCAATTGTCATTATTACTGTATTACTGTAGTTTGACCAGTGGCTTTACATGCAATAAACATCCAGTAAAACTTTGCAGTAAATTTCCTTTACATTGTGGAATTCAAGAGGAAACATATTTGTCAAATCTCCTTTTATTATGTTAGGTTTCGTCCATTCCTCTCAGTATAGCTAATACAGTAAACCTAAAAGATATTTCTCTGTGATAAAAATCAACAAAAGTAGTCATATATATTCCTTAATAGAAACACGGCTTTCCACGCGCTCCGGTTCATTTGGAACCCTTTCAGTTATTTCCAAATAACTCCAATCTCTGTTGCTGTACGGACACGGGGAGGACTAGAATAGCCCAAGGTAAATACCCGGTATATACCTTAATTAATTCCCCATTCCAGTTCACAAAACCGTAGGTGATGCGACGTGCGTGACGTGGGGCCAGGATCATTACAGGACCTTTGACAACAAAGTGTACAGTTTCCAAGGCAAGTGTCGGTACCTGCTCACCAAAGACTGCAGCTTCAACACATTCGACATCCAGGTGATCAACGACCTCAACTGTAGCCCTGGCGCTCAGTGCACGAGGAAGCTGGAGATCTTCATGGGAGGCAGCAAGATCAGGATGTTCGCTACTGCTGATGGTCCTCAAGTCACATACAACGATGCAAAGGTAAGTCAGCGTATTGAACCTGAGAGCATAGGATAACACCACAGTCATGGATTACTTCAGACTGTGATCCTCTGGGGATTTAATTCACTGCATTCAAGCTGAATAACACAAAACATTCGTAGCGCGAGAGAGTCGTTATATGGGCGAAGCTGCTATTAGGCCACAGGGTCCGTGGCTGCAGATAATTTTGTTTTTAGAAAGCAAACTGAGGACTGTAACATTCCCGTGTTTCCCATTAGTATCGCATGGGCCTGTACATTATTTCACTCCTGGCCACGCCGCTGGTCGTAACTCATATTAATATACATATACGGCGTTACTACTCTCGTAGTGATACAATCGTTTTGTGGAACAGGCCCCAGCTGATGTTTATTTTTGACTGATTGTTGTTTAATGCCACTGCGGTTGGTTAATGTCTGTACACTTCCAACCAGGTGGATATTCCTAGCTCCAGGGACAGGGTAAACTTCAGGACGATCGGGTCTTACATTACCGTGGACAATAGCCCGAACTTCTTGGTGAAATGGGATGGGAAGGAATCCATCTTTGTTCAAGTGTCCGACGACCTGAAGGGCAAGACGTGCGGACTGTGCGGTCGTTACGACGGCAACCCCGACAACGACTTCGAGACAGCATCCGGAAATGTAGTGACGAGCGTGGCAAGTTTCGGTACAAGCTGGAAGAAGACGATCCTGCAAGGAGGTATTCTATGAGCGCTTCTTTTAGTGAAATTTCCAGATAAAATAGTCCGTCAGTTGCAAATCTGGTGCTCGGAGGTTTACTGCAACATTCAGCACTACGGATGACGTTGTGGGTTTGCTCCTGACCTAAACTGACAAGCCGAGATTTATGTGAAAGTAGCTTGAACGCCGCTCTAAACCCCTTTAAAAAATAAATTAAAATTAAATGAGTCAATATCATCGTTTGGTAACAGTTGCCCTTCTTGGGTGACCAACTTTTGGGCCGACTTCCGTAATTGTTGATTAATTATTATAATTATGATTATTATTATTATCGAAACTATGTAAAACAACAGTGACATGTTTAAGTAGGTGAGATGCCTGAAGAAAAACATAAGGGTATATATATATATATATAATAGTGACCTCTAATAGTGACCTCTAAACGTCTATTATAGGAGACTGCCCCGACATGGCTCAGACTGGTTCCTGTAGCAAGACAGACACACCTGTCAATATTCAGCTGAAGACACAAGCAGAAACCACGTGCAACAAACTGCTAGCAGACAGTGCTTTCACAGCATGCCACTCGGTAAGCCTTTGCTAAACATTGGTTCGTGCGCATTTCTACTAATTGTGACATTCATGTTATATTTTACATACCCTCTTAAACTGCTTATAGTTATGTATTTTTAAAATTGTATTTACACAACATACTGGAATAGGTGTAACATTATTTAAAGTGTGCTTCACGCGGTAAAATGATTTTCCCGGGATAATAATTAAAGATCTACGGGGCTACTACGCTATGTCGTACGATTTTATTTCCACTGCAATTATATATATCGCGTTGGAAACCTAAAGCGATATGCATGTAGCTATTTTGTAGAAAACAGTTTCTCAGATAAGTATTTCTTCAACGGTATAATTACACGCATCGGAGTTCATTGCTAGAATCTTCAAAATCTTCGAGAATTAGAACATTTTCTTCTGGTTTTGCACAGACGGTGGACCCAGCTTCATATATCGAGGCGTGCAAAAGCGACTGTTGCGGTACCGACCTTAACACGTGTATGTGCAGCACTTTTGAAACGTATTCACGAGCTTGTATGCAGAAACAGGTGAAGTTGAACTGGAGACGAGTGGATAGATGCCGTAAGTATGATCATATAAGCCTATTTACAAGGAAATGCATGCCATAGACAGTCAATGTCCTAGCAATAGATACAGTACATCAGTATACCGTTATTACTAGTATAAAACATATATTAACCTCTCTACTTCTCAAGTTATCCAATGTGTTGTCACCGTGTGAACCATCTACAATTTAATACCTATGAATATGTTTGTAAAGGATTGAGCTTATCCTTTTGATAAGCGTTTTGCCGTATGATCTTATAAACCTAGTTGTAAAGAAGTGTATATAGCATACAGCCCACGTCCTAGCAGCAGATATACTTTAAAAAAATATCATTGCGATGCAGACTCAATTTAAAATAAATTTAACAAGGAATGAACTTTGATACTTTGACGTTGACAGCGGTGCGGTGCCAGAACGGCATGGTGTTCAAGGAATGCGGCAGCGTGTGTCAGAAGAAGTGTCAGAACACGCAGGTTGCGTGCCAGGACAACACGTGCGTGGACGGCTGCTTCTGCCCAGATGGCACAGTTCTTCACAATGGCAAGTGCATCACAGCCGACTCCTGCCCGTGTGAATACAACTCACAGGAATACCAGCAAGGAGGGACTATCAAGAAGGACTGCAACACATGGTAAGTGTATGTGTGTGTGTATGTGTGTGCGCGCGTGTGTGTGTGTGAATTATTAGACTATCCATGGAATACTTCGTACATGCATTGAGCTTCAACGGTATCGTTAAAGGTGCATGTAACAATATGCAAATTAATCATATATTTTGTTGTCTTTGGTACGTTAGCTATATACAGAACCATACACTGTACAGTGCATGTCATTTAATAAACGTCGACTAAAATAGAACGTTATACTCTTCCATAGAATACTTGTAAAACGATCGTACAGCCAAATCATTCGTCATTCCTTATAGCGAAGTACGACTCTATGTGGAATGGGATCTAAATATTACTATACGGACATCTCCACAAACATAATAATTAATACTCTTAAAGTTAACCCTAACATAGTTCAATGCTTGCCTTAATATTTTACTTCAACTGGGACGGAGCCTAATTAATGTGCCAGGTTAAAACTATTGGTATGGTTTAACATTCCAATTTATCATACTCCACAGCACATGCAAAAGCGGGAAATGGGAGTGCACGACTAAGACATGCGCAGCGACCTGTTCCGCAACCGGTGACCCCCATTACATGACCTTCGACGGCAAGCGCTTCAACTTCATGGGCACGTGCAGCTACTACCTGATCCAGGACCCCAACTTTGACGTCATCGTGGACAACATCAAGTGCGGCCATGGCGTTGAAGCTTCATGCACCAAGTCCGTGACCTTGGACATCGCTGGACTCAACATCAAGATGGACCACAACCATGTTCTCTTCATCAACGGCAAGCAGATAACCAAACTGCCCTACAATTCCAACGGCATTCATATCTTCATGGTTTCATCACTGTTTATGCAGGTAAGAAGCTATTGCAAACTTTAAAACAACGTTTTGTTTTATTTCATGTCTTTGTAGTAACGTTGAGAAACGTCGCGTATTGGGTGAATAATCTTCCTAGCTACGGACTACTTGCAATGCCTGATTCGCTGGCATGGTGTCGACAAGTAATCTTCGTAACAGGATGCAGTAAATGGTGTCATAACCGATCGCGGGAAACAGATACAAATTTTCGCAGAATTCCTTTGAACATTTTTCTCTGAACAAATATTTGTTTCCCCAGGAGGAGCTACCTAATATGAATCAATTGCATTTGTTAATTGACGAACACAAATGCTATTGTTATTCCAGGCTGAACTACCTAACGGAATCAAGATCCTTTGGGACGGACGTACCCGAGCCTACATTACGGCTCCCCCGGCCTTCATGAAGAAGACCAAGGGTCTGTGCGGTTACTGGGACGGGAACCAGAAGAACGACTTCATGACAAAGGAAGGAGACGTAGAGACCAACACCAATGCCTTTGGGAACCGATGGAAAACCGTCCAGACATGCGCAGACATGAGCACCAAGGCTCCAGTCGACCCCTGCTCCACCAACAAGCAGAGACAAGCCAAGGCGATTGAAGAATGCATGAAACTGAAGGGCGATGTCTTCAAAAGTGAGAAAACAACTCGATAATAATATTGCACTAAGTTAGATATAGGAACCTAAAGGACACGTTTAAAGGGGATTTCTTGTGCTTGAAAGCCGATAAGAAACCTACCACAGAGGCTCAAGGAAAGCTTCCACTAGTGAAAACCCGCTTGGAAGTTATAAAGAGCATTAATTATTCTTCTTCCAATTGGAGTGATCACAGTCACTGCTCCTTCGGCATCTCTGGTTGCCTATGTGACGTAAAAGGTTAACATGTATGCACTGCTCAACAACTATCATGTTCTTACCTTCACACAATATGTTCACACAGGCTGCCACGACGTGGTCGATGTCGATTCATACTACGAGGACTGCGTCTATGACACCTGCGCATGTGCAGACAACCTCAAAGACTGCATGTGCCCTAATATCGGAGCATACGCCAGCGCTTGTGCCGACCAGGGAATTCACATCAACTGGAGATACAACATCACAGAGTGTCGTATGTATCTTGTAGTGCTATACTCATATAAGGAAAACACGATGTTAAATCAGTGTTTATTGTTCCAGTCCGTTAAAGTGAAATGTGCAGATGCTCTTGCATAATGGTCGAGTAGCTTGGTATAATAATTTCAACAAGAATATTGTGGATTAGTAGATATCGGTTCCACATATCTGAATAATGTATAAACGCATAGAATGGCTAATACGACTAATTATTTCAACTATGAGGCAAATTAAAATGACATTTGTAACCTGTAGATGTCAAATACTGTAATGTAAACACATATTTATGTAGTCTAATTAATGATGTCGACTACTGTAAATCAGGAAATTAATGCGTCACTAATTTAATGCGACATCAAGCTTTTGGACATAAATACGACAACAATTAAATGCGATCGACCATGCCTCTATTCATGTTTTTCCCGGACGTACCTTTCATTATTTTCCATAATGCGTAGGAATTAAATGCGGCCATAAGCCAATCGCATTATTCGCATTAATATTATGCTCGCATTAATTTCCTGATTTACAGTAACTTCTAAGTTTTAGCCCACGGGAATACAAGCTCCAAAGGATTTATATTCGGATAAGATTTGGAACCACCATATTATAATAAATATTATGTGCACTGTGTACTCATTTGTTCCAACCATGTTTCGTTGGCGTAACATGTACCTACTACTAGTAGTTATCTCACGTTCTCATATATTGAACATATCTCTATGATGTCGCTGAAAATCTGTTGGAAAATTGCGTTAAGTGTGCGTGATAAGCAGAGGGACTATATATACTTAAAATAATCAAGTAAGGACTGGCAGATATTTTGTTTTCTATTAAAAATTGGAACTATTGGAATATGGTTTAATTCCTCTAACAATGCGTCTGCAGGTTCTTGAAGAGTACCTGGAGCCTGTATACATTTGTAAATTATTCGTTGTAAAATTATATAAAGCTAAATTAATATGTCCAAAAGTGTTACTGGCCCTTAATTAATTGTGTTGAATCAGCTCACAGTTTGAAATTATAGTTCGTTCCAGGTTTTAATACCTTTATTTTGGACCATGTGTCGTATGCATGGAAAAGGAGTACCATATGCCCAGCATAATGCATAATTATACCATTATGTATGTTTTATGTTATAATTTGGTGTTCCAGGTTGGTGTTTTAGGCAGGGCTGTGAGGGCAGCAAAGAACTTGTATTGATACAAATCTGGGTCTCATTAGTGTGTAATTGAATTATATATTGACATTCGTCAAGGTACGATAATTTGTATTTGACCTGTATCTACATGTACATTTGTATATTACAAGTAAAAGAAAATCTGTAACGTTTCTATTTTTAATATATTGGTACTTAGCAGTTTGTGGATGATTAGATGCGAACCAATCATTTCTTGATTAAAATCGAACCAATCATTCAAGGCACGTCTTGATGAAATTCGAACCAATTAATAAAGGTATTTAAATAATATCAAAATAGTTCTAGGAACGATTCAAAATCTAATTAATCTTTGATATTGTTCTATGTAGGTACTGTAAAGAACTAACATGGGTTCACGGAAGGCCAACCAACCAACACACACACACACACACACACACACACACACACACACACACACACAAACATTCTATGCACAAGTTACAAGTTTTCAGAAAAACGTGACATGAAAACGAACGATTTTGGAGTGTGTCCAACAATACGTTTGGAATTCCAAACCTTGCATGCCTTCATCGTTAGATCGATAGTGCACATGAAATGGGAAATTGAATATCAAACCTTATATTTGGAATACAACATGTTGGAACAGCATCATGTTTTACCACAAACATCAATTGCGTCAGGTGACGGTTCACATTAAGAGGAAACTAACTACCATCGTAAGGGTAGCAATACCGTTGACACTAACAATATTAACTTGCTATAATATTAACATGCTATTCTAAAACACATTTTATTAGATTTGGCCTGAGACGTTTATCATTGAAAAAAACATCGGATAATTGTACAAACATATTTCGAAATTATGTAATACATGACGTATACATAAATAGAAACATATCAAAATCCTATTGCCATGATCGTCATTGAAATAAAGTTTCACATGGATTCCAAATAGAACATAAAACTATAAAATCACGAGTTTTGATCAATCGTGTGCTATCATTTCTCTTTCTCGTATAGAATTTAATTAAAGTATTTAGCTAGTTCCACGTTGTTCTGAGAATTCAATACCCAGCACATTTCAGTCCCATGCAAATTGCAATATTTGTTTTAGTTTTAGCTTTACTCGCAGTTCTTGCCATAAGACGGATTAAGCAAAGACGAAATGAACGTCTAATTTGGTCTCCGTGTGTAAATACTCGGATCTGCGCGATGACCCGGCACTGATTATAGTATTTGCCATCAGTGACCAGGGACGAGCATACATCGAGTCCAATACAAACAAATTAACAAAAAACGTGACTTGGCCAAAACGAAATGTGATCATAGATCGTAATAAACTTGCTCCACATTGGGCGAATGCATATGTATGTGTGTGAGTGGAGGGGGAAAGGGAGTGAGTGAGTAAGGAAGAGGTATGTGTGTTATGAAGGAAAATACATTTGTGTTTTTCACTATTGTCAGATCCTATTGATTTTATGCAAATAAATTATTTTGAAATCAAATGTGTGTTCGAGTGTGTGTGTGCGGGCGTGCGTATGTGTGTGCATGTGTGTGTGTGTGTATGTGTGTGTGTGTGTGTGTGCGTGTGTGTGTGTGTGTCTGTCTGTGTGTATATATTGTGGGTTGGGGTGCATTAACATAATCAAATTTAAACACGTTTTTCAGATCATTATTGTATCTAAACCCAATAATGATTTTATTCTTACGTTCTTGTATTCATTGAAAATACGCATATTCCTCTCAACTGATTGGACCATTGCCAGTTCCAATCCCAATCACCTGCGAAAAGGGGGCGAATCTCGGGGACGCCATCAAGCCTTTGACGTAACGAAGGGTTTGCTTGAATGCACCTGTTTCGTCTTCACCTGGGATCGATGGTCTGGTCGGTATGCTCAAACTGCGATAAAATTGCAAATATTTTCCTCGTGTTTGTCAAGGTTAAGGCTATGTTAAATATGCAGCAGAATTTACTCAGAAAGCATATCGTGATATCTAGATCGATATGCATATGCTATTTTGTTATGATAGCACAATATACTGGCATTTGTTATACGTCAAACAAGCATTGGTTTGAGCATGGTGACCATGTATACTACTACTACTACTACTACTACTACTACTACTACTACTACTACTACTACTACTACTACTACTACTACTATAATTAATAATAATAATAACAACAACAACAACAACAACAATAATAATAATAATAATCACCATGGTGATAATGATAACTATGATAATAATTGAAATGTATAATGTGCCAGATCCACACCATAATGCATGCTCAAGGCTACATACAATCATTGATGCAACTAGTACTCATCATCGGTGCAAATAATATCCATAATTGATATTCTCTCTATACATCCTTAAGTATACTCTGTGTCCACATATTCATGCCCTTTGTTTTGAATTGGGGTTTAGAGTCTTTCGATTCTTTCACTTCTATCACGGCTTGTCAGTTTATGGCAGGAGGAAACCCACAACCTACGCTGAATTTTGCAGTAAATCTGTGAGTATAATGACTAACGTTAATGCATAAGTACATATATATGTTCCAAATAATACACCGGTATTATAATATTAAATTCAGTTTCTTTCATTATTATTAACCCCATAGGTTATATACAGAAGTGTGACATTGAAGGAGTTATAGAATTTACAGGCAAATACGTTGTTATGTATACGCTAGGTGTTTACAGTGTTTCATCGGTGAAGGATTAGTAAACAGAAACCTTTTGATTTTTGTGAAATGGTTTGTGTATTAAGCAATCAACTCTGAAGGACGTATACGGCATCTATCACTAAACTATCACACTAATATTTCCGAGCATAAGCACGATATGTCAATCACTAAACAAGGACACACAAAAAAGAACTCGGTTTGGTGTTATATCAAATTTACACTACGTGATGGTGGATCAGTCAACGATGACATCCAGGAAAACATTAATAAGCCTCAGCTTTGTCAATGTTTAATTTTTTTTTTCCTTTATAAAATAATAAATTAAATATGTAGCCTAAGTATGTTCGCCTTTCCCTCATCTTACAAATACAAATTCATTTACAACATACACATTTCTGATAAGACATTGGCAATAACATAAAATGAACTATTCAAGAACTTCAGGTTTGTAGATTGTCATAGTTGTATTTAGCTTGTTAACAAAAAAAGAATAAATGTCTATTAGATTTTGATTATTATAATATGATGGGGTTGTATGCATTTGACCCTTATACACATGTTTATTCAGGTACTTGGATGACCCTGTGAGAGTATCCGGTGACGCTAACACGGAGATATTTGGACATTATGCACGCTTAGAAACGATTTGTCTTCAAATAAGAACTAAATCTAATAACATCCTCTGACTTTTTGATTTGTTTTTATCTCCAGACACATTTTGTATAATCAGCTGCTACTAATCTAACGGGACATTGTGTTCGCCATACAAGGACTTGGATATTGGTTTGTTTGTATGCGACTCGACGGCGTGGGCTTCACCAAAGTGATAAATGTCTACGACCTGATCTGCGTTGCAATGACCTTTCAACACACATTGACACAAATCACTACGAAATTGCTGAACAGCAGTATATCCTATGTTTAATTGAAATCATTTATGTACTTGGGGGGGGGGGGGGGGGGGGGGGGGGGGGGGGGGGGGGG
>JAUTBT010001348.1:0-18891 GCA_032361225.1 Lepetodrilus schrolli | reverse complement strand
TTTAAAAATTTTTTGAAAAAACCCCCCCCCCCCCCCCCCCCAAGAAAAACAAGAAAACACTGAAGTAATTTGCAATCAACAACATCCATCTTTTATTTGCAAACCTACTGAACATCATTTACAGTTCCTGACAGCGTTATCCCTATGTTAAACTGTGCATCTATTAGCGAGGTTGGTAGAATTTTCACGACATACATCGATATAGGCTCTGGTTCGAATCTCGGTATATTTAGGTTCCTGTTTATATTAACATTTTCTGACAACCTGGTGAATGTCGAAAATATGTTGTTAATATTTAATATGCAAATTGAATATGGTTAGAGCATTACTTAGATGAAATGGCTACACCTAATCTACAAACGATAACAACGGTAAATGTGTATACACCTTAGATGAAACTCAGCATTGTACATATTTCATCATATTTCATCCAAATTGACCTTTCTTGAACATTCAAACAGTTAATTTACACCGAGGTGTATTTCCCTTCTTTACCTGAATACAAACAGCACAATATTTAATGATAGATGTTGGCTACGGATGTGTATAATTTTACTTCCATTTAAATGTATGAGCTTGTAGATATTTCTCAAGCTCGTATACCACTGCTTATTTAACCCATCGTCCGCCTTCTCCTTCTTCTCCTTCTTCTCCTTCTTCGGTCACATAACCAGAGTATATGAATTCGAGGCTCCGTCGGTTTTTGACGATAATTACAAATCAAAGCGCGAGTGTTCGGACGTCCTCTCAACTCGTGCTCTTCAAGGACAAGGTTGTTCCAGGAATCGGAGAAAGGGACACGTTTTGTGAAGGCTAGAGTTCTTACGACCTTCGAGAAGGCATTTGATGAAGGGAACCCAATGTATTATTGCCCGACGTGACCATTTTACAGCTCACACATACGTGCTAGAAGACAGGAAAAGGAAGACATATATTATACATAATATGTGAAGAGCATTTATGGGCAAGCGAGAAGTTATTGAGGAAACATATTTGGAAGAAGGAGCTTGGAAGAGGAACCTGATCACCGTTTAATGTCAAACGCGTTGTGTTGACAACTAGGATATTGCTATTAAGGTATATCTGCCAATATGTATATTGCAAGTGGAATCCTTGTAACTCAATAAGATTTCGGTTTCGTTCTAGAATGTGCATATGACCTCATAGAAGGTGCACAGGATCTCATACAAGGTGCATAGGATAGTATAGGGTCGCATATGATCTCATAGGTGCATATGATCTCATAGAAGGTGCACATGATCTCAGAAAGGATCTCGGACACATATCGATTTACAATTAATATAACTGTTTCCCGCGATTGACCAGAATGATCTCACTTATCAATCTGACATTGGTCGCCGTAGAGCTGCCTTTAATGCTAGGGTCTCTGGTTTCTCTGATTAGTCAGAGTCGAACCACGTCAAGACAATCCTCCAGTCTGCCACTTCCCTGCTGTACCAACAGTGTGTTCCAGGCCGTCTTAGGAGAAATCGGAGGCGTGTATGTCCACAACGCTTCCAAAGCCATCCCCATAGACGTGAGTATAGTCTACATTAGGTGTGCAACTTCAATCATACAACTTCATTGAAAGTACTTCTGGACATTATGCTATTATGTTATTAATACACAGGTAATAGACACTTTCTCCAAGACACATTTTTCAATACTAATATGACATAGCAGATGCGTCATGATTATACTTAACCATGATTCTTTTGTGGTCATATATATATTTATACCATTGCTAATAATGCTTGTCACCGATTATATTAAGTGACTTTCTAATACGACTCGAGCTTCAATAATATTGGGTACCCGGTGGTGTGAAAGTTGGTTTGAGAGGGGAATATTACTGTATACTTAAATTGTTATCTTTAACTAATTTCTGGCATAATGGGTAATGCATATCTTCAAAATACCAATTCTTATTATTTTAGGAACCATTGCAAACACTAGCAATTAATCATTATTTAAATTAAACCAAATTAATATCCACCGATAGCATGATTCGCAACGTGATAAAAAAAAATTTCCAAGAACAATCTTATGACCTTTTTTTTCAGTAAAACATGACACGTAATAAAAACATTCAGGGGGTATAACCATTATTATCACCGCAGGGAGATATCACGTATACTTGTACATCAATTCCAACATATTTTGTGCAATACTAAATGTCAATGGCGGCATGTTTGTAATGCTATGAAATGCGCATAGTTTGGAAAGTACAAAGCAAACACGGAACTCTGAAATAGAACAGATTATTGAATCGTTTAATTAACATTTTATCTATGACATTTTAAAATCAATGCAAGCTATGCAATTATCCAGTTTATCAATAAATACATATCTGTGCACGCTTTACACGCGCTTTCACATGTTTATACCAGACATTATATACAATCAAATTACAAGAACCACTAATAGCAAAGTTGTTGGACTTGATTGCAATATTACTATTGTTGTAAATGCGAATTCACGGATCGAATGAGCTTTGAATTGTATTTAGTTATCTGAAATAATGTTAATACTTTAGACAATGAGAATTAAAAATAAATAGATAAATAAAGCACTATTTTAGGAAGATCACATTCCAATGAATCACAAGAGCTTACTTGATCAAAGGATTCGCAGATTTAAAAAGAACACCTCCAATTATTCTTGGAACTGTTGTAATGTAAATTGTACGTATACTTTTAACACATGAAATATGTCCTAAAGCTATATATATATTTTTTTTTTTTTCTTCTCGAACTCGACGTTTGCTAAACATCAACATGACAGATGATCGTTGGATTCATCAGACTGCAAACAAATAAAGAACACAATGTCAACCGCTATGTGGATCATGCTAACGAAGTGTGTTTATCAGTAAACAGCGTTTATTGCGGCGTAGGCCCGCGACGGTGTCTAAATGTTTTGGCTTTGAGAAGATGTGTTGAATATCGCGACAAAGGGTGAAACATTGCTAGATTTTACGAGTTTTTCAGAATATTTCTCTTCAAACCACCTAAGATGGTTGATTGGTAAAGAAGAAAAACAAAACAATATATAAATATATATTGTCTTGTAACAGAGCGTGACGTCATCCTGGAGACTGACCATCTATTATTTTTAATCTGTTCTACGGGGGTGCAAACCGAGGGCGCGGTGCAGGCGGTGCGCCCCTTCTTGGACTGATATTAAAAAAGAAATTTAAAAAATATATATAATAATAATACAATGTAATTATAAAAGCCGACAACGCCTCGCTGTATTTGAAACATATTGGCCAATGTCTGTTACAAAACAATGGCTGTCAATGTATATCGTGCACCCATCCCCCGGCAGATAGAATGTAAACGTGTTCGAGCTTTTAATGATTTCGAGATTATTTCACTCAAGGCTTGTCAGTTTGCGGCAGATGCAAACCTGCAACACCCATAGCGTTGAGTGTTGCAGTATCCCTGAGAAATCTCAGCAATGGTTCATACTAATCTAGCCAGTATGAAAGTTGCACTTCTACAGGACAGAGCGCATCCTTTGCCCAGCACACACACACGAATGAAATACACTTATTGTGAAACTCCACTGTTTTCATGAGTTGTATGCTACGTCAGTGTGACTCCACTGTTTACGTGAGTTGTATGCTACGTCAGTGTGACTCCACTGTTTTCATGAGTTGTATGCTACGTCAGTGTGGAATCTATATACGACTGGTAGTAATTAGTAAATCGTGGCACGAGATTAAGAAACATTTTGAGTACGAATTTATGCTCAACTCACAGTTTTGTTACAAATCCCCACACAAAAATCTGAGCTTGAGCATGAAATCGTACTAAAATAGATTCGTAATCTCGGGGCCGTCGAGTTTCTAAATATTTGTATTTCAGTCGTGCGTGTGTATTAGGCATTATTATGATCTCGTCGGAAAGGCAAGTTCTGGGGACATTAAATGTCGGGTCCCTGGGGCGTGTTATTACTTAGGCACGAAGTCTGATTATCTGCCCTTGTGTCCCAATTGCCAACCATCAGTAATTCATTATCTAACTACTACTACTACTACTACTACTACTACTACTACTACTACTACTACTACTACTACTACTACTACTACTATTTGTAATTGCAGGGGTGGAATACGTTGTTTTACGACTACAACCGAAAGATGATGGCCCTGGAAGCACACGACAGATCTCTAGGAATACACAGGACAGTGAGCATACTGATGGACTTCAACACAGTGAGCATAGACTTCGTTAGTTGACTTCAACACAGTGAGCATAGACTTCGTTAGTTGACTTCAACACAGTGAGCATAGACTTCGTTATTGACTTCAATACAGTGAGCATAAACTGTCTGGTCGTTCGTTGGTTGACTTCAACACAGTGAGCATATACTTCGTTATTGACTTCAATACAGTGAGCATAAACTGTCTGGTCGTTCGTTGGTTGACTTCAACACAGTGAGCATAAACTGTCTGGTCGTTCGTTGGTTGACTTCAATACAGTGAGCATAGACTGTCTAGTCGTTCGTTGGTTGACTTCAACACATTGTGCATAGACTGTCTGGTCGTTCATTGGTTGACTTCAATACAGTGTGCATAGACTGTCTGGTCGTTCGTTGGTTGACTTCAACACAGTGAGCATAAACTGTCTGGTCGTTCGTTGGTTGACTTCAACACAGTGAGCATAGACTGTCTGGTCGTTCGTTGGTTGATTGCCTGGCTGAATTGAGGCTTAGAGCCGCTTTCAAGATTATTTCACTCATTTGGTGTTAAACCTATTACGGGAACGTCTTAACATTGATGGACAGTTAAAGTAGGCAATTTAAGATTCAGAGGATGCCTTCTGAAGAAGGTTCTGATAAGGACATAAACGACATGTATATACGCATGTTAAGTTGGCAACGATCGTGGGTTTCATAGTCTACAGAAAAGGTCGAGTGGTAATTTAGTTTTTGAATGTTCGAGAGTATGCCTGTTTGTGCGAAGCGATGATAGCACAACACTATTTAAAGATGTGTCCGAAGGGATTTCCTCCTCGAAACAAAGACTAAGTGCTCTTTTGTATGGTATTTCAAAAAGTATATATATATATCCGTTCACATAGTATAATGCAATAACATATGTCTAAATCAAATAAAGTAAAATGGAGATTTTCTATCCTCTAGGGGCATGAGATTTTGCTCCCCATTGATTTGAGAAATGAGAGTATCTGGTAGGCCTATTTACAGCATAAATTGTTATATATATATATTTCTTTTGCAAGAGCATTGTGAAATATGCTGAAATAATATACTGTACTAATATACGCAGGTGCATATTATTTATGGTGAGGTTCGCGATAGAACTCCAATATGGCTTTAATACCTCTGTATGTTTCAGAAGCTCGAGTATATAGTGGACAGCGGTCACTGTACAGTAGTGGACATTGAAGAAGATATGCAACCCCCATGTGTACCAGGTACAGTACTCATAGTAGACGTATTACTTGCGAAGAGGCTTATCGCACAGAAATACAATTTGCAATACAGATACTAGTTTATTAAGTAAATGCAAAAAAAAAGAAGAAAAAAAGATATAACCATTTTGAATTGAATTTATAAAATATATTCAACGTTGTTTTATTTTCCTAAACTAAATATAAAGTATTCGTTAAGAAAAATAGTTCTCGGAGATGGGCAGCAAACAGATCTGTGATATCCTCATGCAAAAATGTAGAATGATATATGTGTAAGAAGTGTCATAAAATATACCCATTACCATGACATCATATCTATTTCCCAACACAATCAGACACGTTTTCGTTTTTAATTTCTCAATTACCATGTTGCGTAGTACCGGTATGTTGTAAGTTTATTTGTATTTCATTTGTTGTAATTTGATGCAAATTAAGAAAGTTTCTATTTATACTGTTTATATTTATATCTTTTAATGCAAATGAAATGTTACCATTTTCAAGAATTGGATTTGGGCTCAAATGCTGTTTATTCAGAAAGGCCAATATCCGTATTTAAGTCTAGGCCTACATACATACAATCCTGGAAATATTTCTTTCCAAAAAGATAACAGATGGTAAAAATGTAATTGTGTTTCCCGAATACAAATATATGATATTTATCTCCCGCTTCGTGTATTTACATAATTATAACAATATTTACAGTTGTTGGAAAGAATTATTAATGATTCTATTGTTAGCTCGCATACCATTCCTCAGAAGATGTCATACTCAGTGAAGTGTAACCAGAGCTACTTGAATTTCCCAATGGTTCTCTGGTAACTATTGAGTATTTGATCATTTGGAGAGTGAACCGTTAATAAAATATCGATATGCGACCGCGAGAAGCGTCATTAGAATATCGATATGCACCGTACAAATCCAAAAATATCTTTTTTTGGCATGGGTTTAATAATTCTCCGTATATAAAATTAGAAATATGATTCAAATTTGCAATCGTTGCAAATCGGTAGAGTTTCAATCTCGGTACTGTAGCACTAGTTAAAAAGCATTGAAATTTCCAACTGCCTCACTAGGAATACCGTTTCATTTAAAACATTTTTTTAAATTTGTATGTCACCTATGCAAATCTCTCCTGCTCTCTCTTTCTCTCTGTGTGTAGATGTGCAATGCATATGCACAGCAAATTATTTCCTCTCTGCACACATTGTTTCGAGAGACTGGGAACAATGTATCCACACATCCTACTTCTACGGTATCTCCTAGAACATCAACTATACATTGTAGCATTTTCAACCTAGATCCTGCTAAAGACATAGTGATCTAACCGTGTCATTGTACGCTTCTGAAACAATTGCCACACACATGTAACACGAAAGCTCGTACAACAGGTTTGTATCCTCAAGGTTATGTATCTAACGTTACCGACTTTCGTTAGACTCAATATGCTATGTTATGATATATATATATATATATATCGCCAAATTCGGCGTTAATTGAAGGCGATATATATATATATATATATATACACTAGTATATCAACATATTCCGAATCATCGTGAATATTATCATAAAGACCTTGATCTGTTTACTTGATTAAAACACCGCCAAGTGCATTGTATTGCTTATGTATATTTTCACCATAACGTCATAAGGGTCACGTACTTATATTACAACTGAGAACATACAATATCAATTTACAAGACAAGACATGAGTATATATAGAATTTAACAAATGTGTTTCATATGCGAAATAGTAGCAGTAAGCTAGCTATACAAGTGAGTTTCTTCTAATTATTGCTTTGAAAACTGTATTAAAATCCATTTAATAAAATCCAATGTATTGCTGCTACATAGTCACATATTCTTTCGTATTTTAAAACTCTTCTGCATTATATTACTTTTGTAATAATACTTCGCCTGTATTGTTTTAAGAGGATGCTAATATTCCATGAAGGTAAAGTAAGTGATGGGAGGCGTTGAACCCTGAGCACCATTTAATGAAGCTACACCACCTCGCCTTCGTATTTCTCATCCGTGGTATGTCAGTACCAGCCGGTGCTCGCAGGTTTACTGCAACCTTTAGCGCTACGGGTGTTGCGGGTTTCCGTCTGCCCTTAAACTGACTCCGTAATATAAGTGAAAGACTCTTGAAAACGGTTCTGCACCCCAATTCAAAATTTAAAACAGAAATGATCACTTCAGGAGCTTTGACTTCATGAAAGAGTGCCTTGTTCCACAGAACAACTATAGCACTGCGAGACTCATAATTCCTGTAAATGTATAGATTTACGGTCAACGTATACCGAGCTATATAGTTCTGTGGAACCGGGTTCCATGCTGATGTATATATACAAATTGTGGTCTCTTTATAAGACAACGCCACGTACCTAGGCAGCAGCTACTTCGGATACGGAAACGAACTAGTGGAATTCGTGACGTGGGAGTTTCCGGCGAAGTCATCGGATGCTGTGATCAAACTGACTGTCAGCTCCAGGAATTGCATCCCTATAACAGAGGCTATGTATGGAACGCTAAGAGGAGGTAGGTTCTTTCTGTTGGTTTGTGTTACTTTTAGTATTATGGACATAGAGGTAACGTATTAAGTCTCCGGAACTGCATACCTATAACAGAGACTATGTATGGCAAGGTAAGAGGAGGTAGGTTCTTTCTGTTGGTTTGTGTTACTTCTAGTATCACGTACATGCAATGAAAACTATATAAAATAGAGCTAAAATAGGCGTAAAATGTCCGATAATATTATAAAAATGGTTAACATGGTAAATGAGGTTAACAAATCACATTATTTTTCAAAGCAAATTTAACTCTGTAGTGGAGGAGATCAAAGTCTATACAGATATACGTACGGAAAATGGAACGGAGGATCGATTGAGACAGCACACCGATAATTAAGAAATAATTGCTCTAGGAATATCCAGAAAATAGGAATGGGCAACTTTGTTTACAAAACTAGCAATGTAAACCATGAATTTCACCCGTTCGCAATGTCGTCTTGTATTTCAGTGAAGACTGTGGTCAGCTACAGTTTCGCAGAGTTCCAACCAAGCATACAAGACGCCGCTGTGTTTGCCATTCCACCGCAGTGTCGGCATAAGCGTACGGTATGTCATTTGACAGATGGCATATACTAGAGTACCGATCTGTATAGGAAACCTAATGGAAACATACTGGTATTTCTGGATACTCTAGGTGAGATATATTCCCCGGACCCGGACATGCGGTCTATTCACCGGATCCGGACCCAATTCCCGGTAATCTGATTGGCTACCGTGGTTAGGGTTAGGGTTTTTACTCATATTTTGGGTCACGTTAGTAAATCAGATTTCCGGGAATTGTGTCCGAATCCGGTGAATAGACCACAGGTCCTGGTCCGGGGAATATATCTCATCTAGAGTATCCAGAAATACCGGTATGTTTCCATTAGATTTCCTATACAGATTGGTTCCTTGTCTGTGTCTCGCATTGGCAAGGAATCAGTCTAGTTTTTCTATTATAGGACTCCAAGTGACAATTGGTAGGAGTTTCCTATAGATTTCTGCTAGTTTTCAATGTATTACAGACACTGAACGCGTTGATTGTGTACTGTCAACCACTACGAATGTTTAGAACTTTCCTTCTGATCCTACGTGACTACAAAATGACAGTTTCTTGCCCCTTGGAAGCATGCCTTTAAAAACCTTAGGATGCATAACATCTGGGACATTTGGAAGCGTCCCTTTTTGGGACCTTTGGCAGCACAGAACCACGTCAAAATCAGACTTCCAAAGATTTATCTTGGCAGCAATGGAATACATTCAAAAAAATATCCTTGGCGGATTTATGATATGAAATTTCATAGAAAAATTAATTTTGTCTATGTGATCGCTGGTACCAATATAATATTATTTCTTTTGCTCTGTTTCAGCAAAGGTTACCAATGGCACGCCATGCTATCGAAGGTGTTCGCAAGTTCTCAGCAAGTGAATGGTGAACATGATACTCTACAGTGTTAAGATAGTTTTACAATCTGGCTGCACGTTAAAATATCCAGGGCACTCTTTAATGAAGCCCCTGTGTCCACTAAGAGACCGTAGGGCTCTCGTAGGCTATCTATGTGTCTTGCTGTTCGCTACGAGAACGCTACGGTCTCTGTGTAGACACACGCGCGTCATGAAACGGCGGCCTATGTTAAACTGCGTGCATCTCGACGATATGTAAGAGAAAATGACGGCGTGTATTATGGCGATATGTACATGTATTTATTTCGAGACACATTGTCAGTAGTCCCAGCAGTATACTATATCTAGTCCTGTAATATGACAAGGAACTTCACATAGGAGGCATCATAGATATGACGCTAATCCAACACTATCTTGATATGTTGCGAAATGATGAAAACTAAGATTCGCAGTTAAAAACTAAATAAAATTATTTTGTATTTGATTTTTGTCTTACATTCGCCCACCCCTCTCTTGATATTTCTTTCTCTTTTTCCTTCCTTCTCCCCCCCCCCCTCTCTCTCTCTCTCAATTTCCGCAATTCCAATTTCAGGATATTTGTTTTCTGAAACTAACCAAAAAGAATTTTGCCTGTTACAAAAGACCACATTATAATTTATCTTTTGATCTTCATTGGTGTCGTCCTGTGTACTTCCGGTGTGCGCGCAGTTGTTCGTGAGCGTATACCAGCATATTTGTGTATGAGTGAATGAGGACATTTAAAAAAAAAGGTTGTATTTATTTTATTGTAAAACTTGTATTGTTGTACATTTGTACATAGTACATAAAACAGGATGGTGCATTAATGTATTTGTGTACAGACCGAATAATTCGTGGATTAGAATGTATTATTGTAAAAATAAATATTCTACATGAAATTTGTTGTTGTTGTGGCAGCTGTATTTATCTAAAGCTCAATGACAGCTATTACATCTTCAAATGTGTCATCTATTACTGAGATAGTTTCTGACATGATATTGTTCATGAGTACTGAATACAATACTTAGCAAATATCATAATTATTTCGGATGGCATTACTGATGAACAAACACACACACACACACACACACACACACACACACACACACACACACACACACACACACACACCACACACACGCGCGCGCGCGCACACACATATATATAGTTTTGTTTGTTTTATGTAACAATTAGTAATTTATCAGTTTGAATACCTATATTAATGTCTGCAAATTGATCGCCAATGGTCTTTTGAACGTGTTAACACCCGGGTACAGCTACAGCTATCACGGGAACAAGAGACGCACAAAATGTAGTGTTATCAGACGTTGAAATCAGTGGAATCGCAATATACTTTTTTTGCCAATCCTTTGAAAGTAAATCAGACAGCTCTCACCTCGAGCCTGCTAGTGCCGTGACTTGGTCAGCCATTTCCAAAGCCGATATCAGTTTACAGTGACCATTATCTATGGCTGAATGGCAAATGTTAACGGAGGACTCTCTTTACCGACGTATCGTGATAACAAAGCGAACACATTGTAAATCCCACTAAGCCTAGGAAACGTGTCACTACCATAAGTGTCACTACCATAAGTGTCACTACCATAAATGTCACTACCATTAGTGTCACTAAGCCTAAAATCGTAATTTGTGCCCAAAACGGCTAAATTATTACTTAGGTCTTGCCATTCATTAACGGAACATTTTATGACCATAAGTGTTCATGAGCCTAAACTGTCTTAATTTGTACCAGACAGGCGAAAATGGCTACATTCTTATTTGGGTAGTACTATTCAAAACTATACAAAAGCTTTGACAATTTATTATGTGACTTAATTGTTTTGGCCCAGAATGACACTATTCTAGACGTAATGATAATATGTAGAGGATATCTGCCTAATTCACCGTACACCATGCAGTCTGGTATGCTTTGTTTTACGTTTAAGATATGTTTACAGCATTTTAAATGACATTTTTCTAATATTGATATAGCTACATTTTCATGACCCCATATTTCTGCACCATACATTAGTATTGGTAATATTAGCTGGTCAAATAACTTTAGTTGACAGTCTATAGGAATTTCTAATTTGCGTATTATTTTGAAAACAGCAAACATGGACCTGGATGCTTGTCCTGCTAAGCGTTTAATCGCTTTGCATAGTCTACCATTACTACTGAATAGGATGCCTAAATACAAGTATTCTTTTGCCACTTCAATAGGAGAATTATTTATATAAAATTGCATTTGTTTCCTAACAACGCCCCTGGAAAAAACTACTACCTTTGTTTTATTTAAATTAACTTTGAGTTTCCAAGTGTTGCAATAATTTTCAAAGATTTGCAAGGCAATTTGTAGTTGTTTGGGGCTTTCAGCCATTAGTACAGTATCATCTGCGTATAGCAGGATTAAAAGTTTTATTAATACACCAAGATTTTCTTCTATTAGGCTATTTACGGAATGTAATCCATTAAGATTATTACTAGCCAAGAATGATTCAAGGTCATTTAAATATATGGCAAACAGGAATGGAGAAAGATTTTCACCTTGTCTTAGCCCTATTTCACATGAAACGATTGTAGAACGATTGTAGAACTACCAGAGATGTAACTCATATATGTTAACGTAGACTTTAGTGCTTAAGACATTTCGTACCCAAATCTTTTCGATGTTTAATGATTTTTTTAAATTAATTTTAAAAAAGAAGAAATTAATTGGCACTTCAAATAATATAAAAAATAATTAAAAATCGAAAAAAAATAGTGCGAAACGTCCTGGGCAAGGACTACATAGAGTTATGACTCTCGTAGCGCTACGATCGTTCTGTGGAACGGGAGCCTGTACATGTACGTTTCTATACAACTATTGACTAAATTCAGCGGTTTCCTAATGGTCAATGATCACAAATGAAGCCAATTTGTTGGTATACATTTTAATGGTTCTCAAGTAAATTAAGGCACTTAACTGATGATTTCTTCAAATAATTATTCTCTTGGTCATGAGGTACGAGAATACAAGAATAATCTATTAACCCTCTCCTTATTGGATTAGGCAAATATACTGCTCTTTTTAGATATCCGGTTGCCTCCAGCATTGAGAGAGTTAAACCTACCGTAGGATATATTAATGGCAATAAATACTAGATATGCAGAGATATTATCCCAACATAAAATATTATCCTGACACAAAACATCTTAGTTTTTCGTTCAGTTTCAGAATGAGGCTCATTGGGTTGGTTCTCTGCGCATGTGCGTTGGCGGGCTGTAATGCCACCTTGACGGACGTAGAGCAAAAACTGATACACTTCATTCACAGCCATTCTCTGGGAAAGCTGCCTAACAAAGAGAGAGTATTATTTGCTCAAATGATCGCTACTGCAGAAAAATACGAACTGAAGGAATTTTTTGATATGATCGACATGACGAACGTCTTTCACCTCATGGCGGGTTTGTCCATAGTCCATAGTCCATAGTTATTTTGGCCATTTCTTAATCAAACGCATCCTCTAAAGCACAATGGTGTAGGCATGAGTGGTCTAGGTTTCAATGAAGTCCCAAAGAACGTGCCTGCCTAGAAGTGTAACCTAGCCTACTATCGACATTGTTAATTTGGACACTGCAGCTGAAATTCTGAAGTTTAATTGGCAGAGTCAAACAACTAAAGACGTCGAACAAAATCTCATTGATGACCATACTGCTTCAGTAAAATAATTATGATGAATTCCAATCTCATTGAAATCAAATTCGAAACCGACGCTCAGATACGTGGACATCACTAGTGTCAGTTGAGCAAAATAATGTCAACATGTATAAAGAGCGAAATGAAATTTTTATTAGGTTCAATGAATTCTAAAATGTTGTCTTTTCCAGACCTGCCTAATCGACTCTCTCAGGAATTTGCTCTCTACCTCAGTCAGGTAATATGTTGAGAACAATCAACAAACATCCATAATACTCCTTTAATGAACTATGACTTAACACCACCTCAAATGGTCTGTTCACTCCAGATGCAGTTTATATTGCTTCCTACCACTTAACTTACTTTCTGGGATAGTCACATTAGTTTAGATACAGCCTGATGTATAAACAACGTAAATTACTGGTTTTTGTTCAAACTAATTAAAGGTAATTGTTTGATAATTGTTTCTTTCTCTCGATAACAGGCCTTAGCGGCGGAAGCAAGCTCCTTACCTCGACCAATACTGCATTGGAGTCCTACTCTGACCAGGATCATCACGGCATCGCGGAGTCTCGTGTAAATTTCATCGATAAATGGATTATCACTAAACTATATAGTTGTCATTATTTATTTATCTTTGATAATCCACCAATCAAGGCATTTCAAGGATCACAGATCACACATAGACTCTTCGTAACTCCAGAAGAAACATACTTTATCTTTGAAATCAACTCGAACAGTAAATATTATTATTTCTTCAAAAACACCAAAAAGGAAATTCTGTAGATCGTCTTCCATGCACACATACTGAATATATGGAAACACAGCTTACATACACATGAGAATATTAAACGAAATACGAACTCAATACTCCTTTAACTGCACTAGTATGCTCATACATGCAGAGTCAATAGGTCTGCGCAAGCGAAAACTACTCATACACACGCGAACAAATTACTGCAGGCATTGGACCCACCATCCTAGAGACGAAGAATCACGGACTCCCCTTACGCATGTAAAGTGTAAAGAGGCGCTAGGCATGTGTCTTAATTAGAGAATCCCGACTCATATATGTATTGAATGATTACTTAGAGTTGTTGTGTTCTGTGCGTCGTGATCTCCGTGTGTCTGCTGTATATGTCCCTCCAACCACTGAATGAGCCTTTCTCTGAGAGTCTGCAGCTCAGATATATGAGATCTATGTTTACTGATGGCCAATCCGCTCAAGAAGAACCCATCGAATTCCTCAACATACCGTTCTCCTTTGCGTTCTACATTCAGGACCACTTCTTTGAAATTGTTCCCCAAACCTCCTCTATTCTCGACAATGGACTGGCCTGTGGAGGTCTCTATTGCTGACACAGCCGGATGTTCTACCTTCTCTGAAAGGCCTTCACAATGACGTATCAAATCCTCCATGACGGTTCCATCGTACGTCAAGGTGTCTGGTTCAGATGCTAGTTCTAGAATTAGTTTCAGACAAATCCAGGGGTTTGTGCTCTCCAGAGCTGCGGTTCTCTTCCCGACGATCACATCAATTGCGGCTTGGGTGAGGGCAACCACAGCGGCATCTTCAACAGCATGTCCAACGTGGTGGGCAACCTTTTCTACGCTGTGCTTGAGGTGGTGCCAAAAGTCACGCGCCACGATATGATGGCGCTCGGGAGGTGGAGCGGCAAGGACTGTACGTAAGAACATCAACGTAATTATTGCCACAATCATCGTAAATCTGCAGAAGAATCAAAACATGAACATTAATATTGTAGGACGGTTTTATTTAGCGGCAGGACATTTCCATTATTTGCCAAATTGAAGGAAAAACCAAGTTCCATACCTATCGCTTGTGTTTTGAATACCACGACCATTGCAACTATAAACTCAACAAAATTCATTACGGGTCAGTAGCCTTTTGGGGCATAAAGATTTAGCTACATGTATTAGTTTAACAACGTACACTTTCCAAACATCTACAGGCTCCAGGTACTCTTCAAGAACTTGCAGAAGCATTAGAAGAAGAATGGCACCAGATTTCTAAAGGTGAATTCAGAAATTTGGTAGAAAGCTTCCCCACACAATTCCGGTTGGCCCTTAATTTATTTTGTTGAGAATACATAAGATATACAAGGAAGACCCAGTCTATTTTTGAATTGGAATAGCTACATAAGAAAGTCGAATAGTATTTTATTAACAATGTCTTTTAAAAGATCAACTATTGTTAGCATAATTAAATGCTTAGCATAACTTTGACATTGCGAAACAAATACATCATCTGTTTATACTTTGAAACCTGGACGTATGCATTTGTTGAAATACTGCAAGATACGTAAAGCTTATTATATAATGTATCTTCAGTTAGCGATATAATAATAATAATATTTTTTATCGTTCTCTATACCTTTGATGTTATTAAAAGACTGTATAGAATAGACAACATTTAAATTTCTTCGTGTTGCAATTTGCTTAAGATTAGGCCCTAAACTCGGCTAAAATGACTGGACTATCAGCTGTATTTGTTTAAAATGAACTGTTTCATAATATCATACTCACCAATAGCTATATTATAACAGTACCTCACGTCTTCAAGCTGTAGGCCTACTATAATTGATAAGTATCACACCGCTTCACGAGACTTATATACTGGGGAAACAGCCCCCACCTGTTTGGGAAAGAATTTTCCCAATAACATCCGCCATGGATACTAACCTATCTCTACTTGCCACAATAACAGAAAATCTTAAACGTTCCACTCTTTGTGAACAAGATAACCAATAGCTAATCATAAACGAAATAGTTCAGAATGCATTTGGTGTAGGTCTAATTAAATACTGTTATCTTCAGTTTACACCATTCCTAATCTAGATACTCGATATTGGCTTTAAAACAATGGACACATTAATTATTGGCCAATATAATAATAATAATAATAATAATAATAATAAATAATAATAATAAAAAATATAATAAAATAATAATAAATAATAATAATAATAATAATAAATAATAATAAATAATAATAATAAAACGGTCGACAATTTTATTATATTGCAGAAGACATGTAAACTGTCTTGACGGCTACCACGTACATCTTTTCAGTCCCATGCTCAACTGATCGGTCTTGAAACTGAATGGTTATAAAACTAATATTTAAACTGCAGATTCGATATAATATATACCCCTATTCATTCCTCTTTTTATCAACCTTCTACATTCTGCAGCCAAGCAAGTGCACCATCCCACATAATGATCGCAGCGCTACGGGAGTCCAATACTATACATAGAGTTCTGTGGAACGGAATCCTTAGCTATCATTCTAGAACAAACGTTTGCCCCTATCATTCTCAGTAATGTCTCTGCATTAATGGGCCCACTGAAACGATTAGCAATGAACAGGAAGTCATTATAGGACACCAACATTAAACCAAAGAAACTCATAATAGGGTTAAGTTTACAATAGTGGCAGTGTGTGTGATAAACAGACCCCATATCAAGTTAACATCAATGTTTTGGTGTAGGCAGCTTGACAATCAGCCGATTGACATAAACACCAAAGTAAAACACCCTAAATTACCGTTCCCGTTGTTGACTATCATTCTACTTTCCAAATGAGTCATTAACACAGATTCCTAAAGCAATTTAGATCAGTAATTAAGGAGGCAAGATCATACTTGAATATGGAATAATGGTCAGTATCAGCGTTATTGCATATTCTGAAAGAACAATCTTTCCCCGACATGTCAAATTTTTTAGGCGGCCGCCCCGACATGTCAGATTTTTTAGGCGGCCGCACCGGAAGTTGTGACCTCACAGCTTTCTGTGTACACAGATCCCCCTCACAAAAACCAAGATATGAATTCACATTGGTAGTGTTTTTTCTCTCTCTACCAGGTGGTTAAATTACCGAGTAAGAACAATTGAGCTCACGACATTACAATGTCTCTCTCGTTAATATATGGACAAATGGATGTTGATTCTGATCCGTGATAGAGAATAATATTGACAGCAGTGATTTTATTTCTCGGTGTTTGATGTGAGCTGTTGTCGTTGATCGACATGTGCGTGATGAAAGAAACGTCATCTTACCACTCAGAGTTTGGGTTTTATCTGTGATGGGGCACGAAACCGGCCTATGCTGGACTGCCTCGTATTCAAGTGCATCTTAGTAGGTGTCCTTTCATAGGTGCGCGCAGTCTATATTTAGAATAGAGCACTGTTGGTAAAGACCTTTGCATTGGCGATAGTGTCGTACAGTTTGGATAGATTTTTTTTTATTAACCATTAATATTATTTAGAAAAGAAAAAAAATATATATAAAATACTTGAAAGTATGATCTTACCTCTTTAATTTGCCTTCATGTCAAATTATCTTATCCGGTTCATGTGAACTTGATAATATCCTGTCTATTTCGCTTGAGAAACTGAGAGGGAAATACATTTCTCAGCGGGAGTATACCCCCCACGAGTGCTTATACCCGTATACCCCTCCATGAGCCCATGCAGTGTTACGTACTGCATGAAAGTCACCCCCGGGTGTACATGTTTTTATGCATCCCATATATGGATCACATAAAAACACATATACCCATTGTGATACTGCTACAAGATTATCTTTATCCTTAAAAGAAATTTTCCACTCATGTTAGATCAGAGGTTGAACACAGGGCTACGAGTATACACAGGTTTGTTTATTCAATCGTATTATATATACAAAACTGGCTGTTGCATAATGATCACAAATCACATAGATGTTGCTATACATTCTTGAGACTTTATCTTCATAACAGTGAATTGATGAACTGGTTGTCTTTGATGTAGTTTTCACAGACTAGGACTTCTTCAACTTTCAACACAAAGTGATAAAAAATATTGGCTGGCACTGCTTGAAAATAATGTAATCTCGTTACCAGTTTTTTTTTAACAACATATAATAATATTGAAATTCAACACCAACTGATGTCTTGAATAACATAAAACCGATGATAAGTGGTTTCCAATGCTGAAAAATTCTATATACAGGATGCACTGAACATATTGGAATTTTGGTAACTGTCCGTTTGATTTTGACATGACATTATAAAAATAACAAAAATATTGTTCTAGAAAGCAACATTCGAGTATCAGCTGATGGCTATTGTGACACTCTCCTCCCGATTGGACGACAGTTCTTGACATGTGACATGGAGATTGCCTTCCCTGAAATTAAATATTGAAATATTATATTACATGTGTATCATATTCGTTGACACAGGATGGTATAAGCAGAGATGCCAACCTTTCAAGATTGGTAAGAGGAGTAAAGTAAGCGAGCGAGATTTGCCCGATATGTGGGTGGGTATGTCACCCAGTACACATTTCCTGTACAAATCTACAGTTTGCTGTCAATAACAAGGGTATAAATAATGTTCACAAAGTCGAAGGTAAGTGATACCATTCTTGTACACCTAAGAACTTATGCAAACATGCAAGATTTGATGGCACATGAATATAAAGTGATATGAACAGTGTTAGACTTTTTTTTTTATCTGGTAGCCTAGAGGACTATCTAGTAGTAGATCTTTGGGGACTTTCAATTCTCAAAACAGTTACATTTTAATCAATTCTAATAATATTGTTGTATTCATAGTGTGCATGACTACTCATGATCAGAAGATATTACACATACTTCTCCTATGCTTTAATTATTTTCTACATTAATTGAATGTAAATGTATGCATTTAATTTCAGTTACATATTAGCATTTGATTAGACACGATGCCTCATCAGTATATGTTCCATTTATGTCTTACTCTAGCCTCTATTT
>JAUTBT010001347.1:0-50412 GCA_032361225.1 Lepetodrilus schrolli | reverse complement strand
AATCAGTTGGTAATGTACTGTAATATCTCAATTTTCTATAGTCTAATAGACTAAGGGGGATAACTCTAATCATTGAATGATTCAAAATAACCTGTCACGACTACTGGTACATAAAGTTATGTAACCATACATATAATTTAAAAAAATAATAGGAAAATATTGAAAACCAGTTGGATATGTGAAAGATATAGCTGGTTACCCAATATACTTGTGTAAATGTACATCTTTTCATGTAAACATATGTTTTTATCTTGAAATATGTAAACAAACCCATGATTGTATGCCTTTAAGACACCAAATGCATGATATTTTTAGTATAATATTATATTGGGGATTTTGTTTTGATTGATTTACGGCTCGGTGTTGGTGCAGGAATATTTCACCCATACGCAACAAAACATATTGGGGAAAGTCTTTTACTAAATGATATTTTGACAAACTGACAGGAAAGTGAGGGGTATAAACAGTTCTTGGTAAAAATCTATACAATATTCATTCAATGTCTCCGGATTCCTGATGAAATACTATACACGAAAGAACATACCTGGTTTGGTGCCACTTCACACTGTAGGTAAAGGCAACCTCGAAAGGCGTAGTTACAGAATCCAGTGACACAGGTGGTCGTTCTTTCGTTGAAACGTTGGCATAAATAACCTGAAATACAATAGAAACAACTGAAAATTCAACATCACACCATGATGTAGTGTGACCGTCAAAATGTAAGACATTTCCGTAAACTCTCATGTTCTCGAGTTCTTGGTTCGTTCTATTCAAACATTTACCCTCATATGGAGCAAAAATCAAACAAAACAAGCTTTCAATAAGTTTACAACACTGAAATGCATTTAGTCGTTTGCCAAATATAACACTGTCTAGTGACCTTCACCTTTGACCTATGCATATTCATCGCATATGAGGCAACATACAATGAATCCTTAGATACCAAGAGATGATGAAGCCTATAAATTTTGACCACGAATATCACATTAAATTTATTACATCAGGGCACAGTCGATCCATGTTTATCTGGATTTCAAATACGGTGAAGCTATGGTATCCACTAAGAGACTATGTCCCTTTCCTTTGAACTGTGCCAAGTGTTCTCAGACAAAACTTCAGTACGGTGTACTGAGTGAAAGGAACGACTCGCACACGTCTCGCACAAGCAAGACGACAGCAAAGAGTTGCCTTAGATGTGGTGACGTCACTGTACGTTTCCTGTGCGGTCTGCACTACCTCGCCAGCAAGTACAGACCACGCAGTGTGCGAGACCTTCCAGTGACAAAATTGTCTGTTCGCACAGGTCAAAGGAACGTCACTTATAGCACTCTTCTAGTGATCAGCGAGGAGAAAGATGGATACGAGGGTAAAAGTCTCTTAGTAGATATAACTCATATATAGCTTCATTAAAGGATGTCCAGTGTTCTATTTCTCAAAACAGACTTTAGAAACTAAAATGAAATTAAAAAAAGAAGAGAAATCTGGACCTGGGTCTATTGGAATACCTACATTTTCTCCGTTGTATTCTACATTAAAGTGGAGATGCGCCCACAGGTAGATCTTGTGGTTATGTGGCAGGAACCCGCCCTCTTCAAGATGTCCAATGAATCCCCGAATAGGAACATCATCTACAACATACACACCACAATGACTACGCCACACAAATACTCACAAATCATCAGTTATACTACTAAATACAACAAAATTAACACTTTACTGACTCAATTCAAATAACATTTTTCTCTGAATGCATGCCATAGACTTATACCCAATAAGCAAGCTGGGAGTTTCAAATATGCACAGAAAACATGTGCGCATGTCAAAGGTGAAAGCACATGATCAACAACTGTCTGGGATGCTGTAGCGCTAATATGTATTTATCGTCTGTTTTGTGCTAGGTTTTTGTAATAACCACTGTAAAGTATTCTGGTGGTAAGCATTTAAATAGCATTACACTATACCACACGTGCTTTCACCTTTGACATGCGCATAAGTATCTTGCACGTATTCGAACCCCTGAGCTGGCTTATACAAATTCAAGTATTTACAACTCTTCAAAGTTGAAATATTAACCCTACTGCTAGCTTAGGCATGGCTCTTTAGGGCATCTCTCATTGCTTCCATCATTAAGAGGATTAACAGTAAGAACAGTAAGTCAAAACACTCTGTGAATCGGATTTCTAAATAAAGTACCAGTGTCCAGCCAAGCAGTTCCAATGGTACATACCCAACACAAATTCAAAGTAGTAAAGGTCTTCAATAGCATTTCTGAGCAGGGTGATGTCATTCTCATTGTATTGCACTTTGCACAGCTCTGCTTTTTCAACATTTACTGTAAACATAAGAAAATAATAGAATAATTTGATTAAAATAAACTCACAATGGTATATGTCAGAAAGTGTTACTGTAAATCATAAAATGATAGCGAACATAAAACTTAGATGTTAACAATTCATTCGCTAATAATTTTTTTAGAGTATTCCGTAGATGTACGTGTGTAGGCCTTGCAATATTATTCCTGTCACTGATGTTGTTCGTGTGTGTAATTTCCTTGTATAATAACACACAAAACAAAAATGTGATAAACTATATTTATATAGTAAAGGAACATATCATAAATGAATAAATATAAATAAACCTTTTTAGATAGGAAAACATTGACTGTAAACGATCCAAAATGGTGAGTGACATGTGCATTCATAACGACATGGTCACATTTTAAGTTAGGACTAAACTTACACAGGCAATGTTGGTTTCACGTTAGTAGGGGGTGCAACAATTTACCGGTGCATCGTGATGCAAAGTTTGACGATTCGCATCGTGAGGCTACATATCAATACACAACGATACAGATGTATTTAATTTCCTGATTAATGATCATGGGATACATGTGTGAAATAGATTTTGATATATTGAAACATTGGAGTGAAATCCGTACAGAATATAGATATGGTGTTCCTACACATGCGGTAATTGACCAGTTTTATAACGTACGTGGATGCCTCGTGTAAACACTATACAAATGAACAGCTGAGACCATGAGAAAACTAGATAGGAATCCAATATTTTCACGGAACACGTATAAGTTAGCCGATACTTATTAGTGGCTCAAAGTAGTAAACAACAACATACTTTCCAGTGATACTTATTCGTAGAACATTTAACTATATTCACATCACACCTATGCAACATAATGGACTGGTCTACTAGTGGTCTTGGAACTTGCTGTTCTCGTGCTGAGAAGCTATTTACTGTATTTGCACGTGCAAGTAGTTATTGTTGATACAATTTGTTACACAGTGTTATATATTGGCAAGATAAACGTATATGAAGAAATTGCTAAAATTATTTTCTAAATTGGACGAGATGGTTAACATTTTATGACGTTAATAGGTCGATAATCCACCGGTCGTTAAAGTTTAATAACGCTAACATATACCTAATATCGGGCCGAAATAGGATTTGAACCTGAGGCCTTTGTTCCCAATGTGTTACCACCCAACCCCCCCAACTTAGACGTCAGTCTTTTTATGGGGATTATCTCATAGACCTGGCATATCTTTTTTTCTAAGGCTGATGTCAAACTCAATAGACTACGATGAAATTAATAACCACTAGATATGCTCAAAATAACATCTCAAGTTGCTTTCAGCACAATTCAGGTTAAATATAATTCTATACAATGAATTCATGCAGCCTTAGAAACCGTGTTATGCTTACCTTTAAAATTCAGTTTATACAAGGACACGGCCATACGATCGCCATCCAGCACTTCTCCCAGAGTTAAACTCTTGTGTTCAATCTGTCATACAAATTAGCAGAGATATTGGGAAAGCAATATACAACGACGATCAGAGCATTTACATGAAAATTGTACTGTTTAATAATCATAACTGATACTTGAATGCAAAATACCTAACTAGTGGGTATGAAAAACAATGTATATCAAAATTGTCCAACATAAAACAAAAGGGAAAAAAAATGTATGTATGTCCTGCTTAATGATAATAACTGATTTAGCAATTAACAAAATTTACTTTAGCATAAACAATCATGGTGTTAATTGATCATATATTCTGATACTCACCGCCTTAGGTCTGCACACTGGCAGCTGGTAGTAGTGATATGTCTCGTGTGGGTTGAAGTATGGACCAACTTTGTTTACATACATCATTACCTGCAACATAGGAAGAGTGAACATACATAACCATCAGGGCTCAATTTAGCGACTAATTTGGGAGCCACGGGGACCTAATTTTGCATTTGGTGACCAGTATTTAATTTATTTTATGTGTTTCTTGATCTGCAGGAGCCAGATGGCTCCTTGGAAAATTTTTGTGACTTTGAGCCATGAACATGGAGTTTAAATTTTGGTAACCTGGATGTTACTGCAATAATCTTAAAACCTTGCGTACATACATCTGTACCTATAACTAAGAGTGAATTATTGTTTCATGTCACAACGGAAATCTTTCACCCATACATGACATATGTGAGTGAGTATAATTATGGCATTAAATTCGATGTTACTGCATGACCTTTTCACCAATTTACACATATATAAATAAAATGTTCAATGACAGCTAAGAACACAAAAAGATACCGAAGGCTGCTATTATAGTATCATGTAGGGATGCCTCTTTCTGCCACTCTTCGTGATGCTGGTGAGTGGTTGCTATGGAAACAATTGTTCTATGAAAGGCCTCAATTGTTTTTTTGTGTTAGATTTTGGTAATAACACCATTATATGTTATTCCTGCTTTTGTTGGTTAATGAGTAGTATCGGTGAAAAAGCCTTCATTTCTGGTGCTTCGTTCATAATTTCGGAATTAAAGAGGTTGGCAACCCCCAGCGACCCCTTACTCACAGCCTATCAGAACGTGCAAATTAGGTCAGGGATGTGAACCCCTGATTAAACAACCGATCACCTGGTGTCAGCGATTTATTCATTTTAGGCCAGCATTCTAAATTCTTTTGCAAACTTAGTTTTTTGGACCAAGCTTTGTAATGACCAAGAAAGTCATCACTAACTACATAGACCCAGGTCAGTCACGCTATACAAGTAGGCCTATAGACTTCATCATGTTGTTGTTGTTGTCACATAGTGTTTTATGAAATTCGCCACCAATCACGCTCATCAACCAACACCATCTTGCAGCTATTTTTAGCAAGAAGGCGTCGGTTGATGAGCGCGATAGGTGACAAATTTCATCAAACACTATGTGACAACAACCGTTTGATTCGAAAATACGCATGCAGAAATTAAGTATAATGGTTAGTGAATCCATTCCCAGCTGGATTTCCTTCTGCTCCATGTATTTATGCCACTCATAGTCATTAACCCAGCTCATTGAGATCTGGTGCGTACGTTTGTTGATGCATATTACTGCAATGCTCTGCAGCTAAAGCATGCGATATAGATAGCAAAATAGTAAATGGGGCACTTTTTAGCTACAGAACTGTAGCTAACAATCAATGATAACGTGCATATTTATTTTGCATTACACCTTGCAGCAGAGTTTGCACATCATTTGCTTAATCATGACCATAAGCAAGAATTCGTGTCAAGAAAGAAAAAGTAAAAGTTGACACCATATTTATTCGATTCCAAGTGAAAATGAAATCACTGAAAATATTGAGCTTCATCTGGACTGTCTCACATATAGATAGGTTTACACCACCGATGCATCTTATTTATTCATTTCCCTTCAATCTTGCTTTTTTTTCTAAAGTATATACCTTATCGCTTTCCTTGTACTTGGTACAGGTGACACTTGCTAAAAGTGCCCACGTAACACACAACCAAAACATCGCCATTTTGAAGTATCAGGCTTCCATATGGCAACGAGATATTACGAGAAATTGAAAATGCCCTATATTTTATTTAAATATTTTGCCTTTTTATGTTCTAAAACTCCGATTAATTATGTTTATAGTTATGTTGGTATATCTATTTTTTTTCGGAATATTATTTGGGAAATCATTGACTAGGTTTCATCTAGCGTGTCGTTGTGGGTGTTGAATATAGCTATTTATAGCACACATGCTGGGTTCAGTTTACAGTTCAGTCCTTAATAAAATTCAGTCCTTTAATAAATAAAGAATATAATTTTAGTGAATTTACAAATAAACAATCAATTGCATGATAACCAAAATTCACTCACCATGTTTAATTTAGTTTTAATTACAGTGTTTTAAAGACAGATTGTTGTTTTGGACCGAATTGGAGTAATTAAAAATGCAATATACATGCACTTATCAAACATAATAATTTTTGTACCTTCAAATATATTTTCACCGCTGTAGGATATGTAAAATTCCATAGCTGTTAACATTTATGGTAAAACCCGAATAATTAGTTGGTAATGTAATGTAATATCTCAATTTTCTATAGTCTAATAGACTAAGGGGAATAACTCTAATAATTGAACACAGTCAAAATAACTTTTCACGACTAGTGGTACCAATAATGCTATGTAGCTATAAATATTTAAAAAATAATAAAATATGAAATATTGAAAACCAGTGGGATATGCGGAAAATGTAGCTGGTTACCCAATACTTGTATAGACACCTGAAATGTACATACATTCATGTAAAAATATGTTTGACCAAGAAATATGTAAACAGACCTGTGATTGTATGCCTTTAATGGGATGTTGTTAGATTTGGATGGACTTAATATTATAGTATTACAAAGATTTAAAAAAATATTATATTGTTGATGACAAAGCCATATGGATCGAAGGTATGGGTAAATTGTATATATTTTGTAATTGTTTCATTTGCACAAGCCATATGTGGAGTGTGGGTATTATAGGAACAATTATTCAGTAATTTTGCATTCCCTGCCGCACTAATTTGCATATAAGGCTGGTGTACTTCCGCTCGTGAAGATGCAGGCAAACATTGAGTCATGTGACTTTCCATAGCCGTTATCTCGGTAAATAATTTATTGAATGGAAAACAAACAAAAATGCTACCATTTGTTATTTTGTACAATCTAGCCAAAATATAAATTTCAGAATATTTGCAAAGCTTGGTAATTATTATTCGGTGTGTAAATTCTTTAGCAATAAATGATTCCTGAACTAATGGTATTAAATTATCGCCAAATGCCATGAAAAATGCACACCTGAGCTGACTGGCTGCTGACCAAGCTAGCCACTTATTGGCTGTAAAGCAGCTACGCTCATGCGTGACCTAGTGCATCAAGCAAAATTACGGGATGTCCTCCCACCAAAAACAGACCAATGCCAGATCACAGAAATACTAGGGATAGCAATGCAAAACATTCATCCTATATGTATTGGTGGTATATGGACTCTTGTATGGAGACCCCCAAGGTAAGTCAAGCTTGATAGGGCCTGGCTGGTGTATGTATGGGGCACCAAATCATTTTAGCATCACCTTTGACTATGCCTCTGTTTAGCAAGCAGGGAATTCGATCCAATAACAAAATAACAGTAAATGCAATATATATATATATATATAATTTATTTTTATATAAATATAAATCCATTCAGTATACTTTTTTGGAACACAGCTTGAATGTCAAACAATGCAAAATGGCAACAAAAAGGAATTAAATTCCACCATCTTGGTGGTGTAACAATGTTGCTAGGGGGACCTGTGAAGGTTTATCATGTCAACAGATATGCTGGGTACACAAACTGAATGGTACAATGAACCCTTGGTAAACCCCTGATCTATGGGAAAGCATAAACTGATAGTAGTATTGATTTATTATTCTTAACTATTACCAAGTCAAACAAGGTAAAAATTATCTTCAAGTTACTACTAATAATACTAATAAATCACCTATGAAAAATGGAAAATGATATTCCAATATCGTAAAGATAAAACCCAATGCAACGTTTGTTACTTTAGCATGCACTGCCAGGTTTCATATAAAATTCACTCTGGGAAGTGGTGATGTTATTTAAGTCTCGTCTGGGTTATTTCCAGCGAAACCTAATCAGCACTATAGCCAATCAAAGTTATGTTTAATGAAAATCGATATGGCATGGTTTGAAAATGGAACTATAAGCTTTGATAATTACGTTCAAATGAACGTAAACCATTTGAACGTAAACCACAAAGATATCTGTAGACCATTTACCATGAACGTTATAGCACGGTTGTAACTGCTGCTCGAGATGGTTGCTATGACGACATCTGAATCATACATGTAATATTTTCATGTGAAATCACAAAGGGATATCGTCAGCTGTCAGTCAATGCATAGATGTTTGACCAGTTTATGTCACCAGATTTTAATTGAATCTCGGGCTATCTCGTGTTTACTTACAGCAGGCTTGGCTCTTATGGAGGCTATGGTATTCTGCAGGCCACAAAGACTATATATGTTAAACCCTGTATATCCATATTTGACAAGACAATATAGTAGAATACACATACTAAAAAATAAGACAGAAGTTGTTGATTTTGTTGCACTACATACAACTGAATAATAAATATTAATTTTATGCAGGCTCGAGATGAAATACTGTATACAGATAGCAAATGACACATTGGACCCTGAACGATATATTTCTTCATTGAACTGGAATTGTATAGAAATGAGTACAAATATTAAATGCCATTAATTTACAATAATACATGTACATTTACTTTGCATTGGGCTGGGAACACTTTCCGTATTTGTGTTTAATTCCCATAAATTAAATTTCATGGTGGGATATTTCGTTAGAAAGTTTTAGAACATTGCAATTTGGTCACTGTACAGTATATTTACCCTGAATACAACTCATCTTAGATATCAATGTAAACAACTCTAGTTAACCTTTACTTACAAATTAAAATGTAAAATTTTAAATTAACAAATAACTCTTCAAACAACAAAACATATCTCAACAACATACTCAACAACATATTTTCGACCTTTGAAATTCACTTCACAATCATATGCATCATTGGATATATGCACAAAGGATTTATAATTTAACATTCTCCCTGCTGGAGGCAACTGGAGATGCAAAAATGAGCTGTGGCCGTGGCTAATCCAGCAGGGAGAGGGTTAATGCACTAGTATCTGATGGGTGGCAGGTGGTAGGGCAATGGTAGATAGAACAATTGGATTTCGGAGCCAAAGGCCCGGGAGCACAGCATCAGTGTTCACGGAAGTTACCTTTCTGATGCGATCATGATAGGATGTGCTGTTTGTATCATGGAAATGCAGTTATCATCCTTGGTCTGTCAGTACCAGCTGGCGCTCGTAGGCTTACTGCAACATTCAGTGCTACGGATGTTGCAGCTTTCCTCCTTCCCTAAACTAGTAGTAAACTGACAAGTTGTGATATAAGTGAAAGAATCTTGAAAGTGGGTTTAAACCCCAATTTAAAAAATAAGTACCTGATGGGTGGCATTAACCCTCTCCCTGCTGGATTAGACACAGGCATCTTTGGTTGCCTTCAGCATGGAGAGGGTTAAACATAGTTAAGACATATAGCACTTACAATGGACAATTGTATATTATGATAATACCGTAGTATACATGTGTATCTATCTATATATTTAGCTATGTAATAAGATGTTAAATAATGCAATATTAACTTCTGAGAGCTTGTATGTAAAAGAACCAACTACAATTTTCTTTCGTTCGATGGTATAAATAGTATAAGTGTTGGATAAACTGTATATTAAAATGTCTTGATGACAACACTATGCACCAAATGTTATCAGATTGTATTTGGTGTAAGATTAATAAACATCAATGTACACTATAAATATATTAGATAGATCTGTACCTCATTTGAAACTTCATCTGAAATAAATATATCATGATAGCTGCTAGACTAACAACACGTATGATAGTATTGTTCATCAAATAGTGCTCCTTCATTGTTGGTATGCATGTGAAATTCAAACAAAAAGATGACTTATTTTAAGCGACTTCTTTGGTGGAAAAACAAATATTCCCTGATGGTTATATAAATATAACCTACATGTTGACAAGTACACATTTTACGGGAACAAATATCGTCTCATATCTATGACATGCTAAATATTTGTCAACACAAATACAAAACTAAGGTGAGAATGTGCACATACATAGACAATGTCTAGACGTTGCATGACAATTTGTCTATCTGTGCATGTTACAAATATAACTTAGTTTGTGGTGCGTAAAGTGACAATGGTTTTATGGAATATGTCACGCCTTCTGAACATCAACTCGATCACCCACCAATTTCAACTCCATCAACCGAGGAATCTCAAAATGACTGCTGTTTATAAACATGTTCAATAACAAGAAAATTGTCATGCAAGGTCATAATTCAAACAACAAAGACATGCAACATTTTTAACAAATGTCACCCGTCATTGATGCTGATATTGATAATGAGGATACGATACACGATCCTACAAGATCTGCCAGTTGTTGAGCTAACATGCATATGAGGTAACTTGTGAACGGGATGAATCCGTGAGACACACAGATAAACTAAACTACTTTACGAAATCTACAACTTCGTTGTCATATTTTTAAAGTGATATGTAACCAAATAATCTCGGGGGGGGGAACCAAAATTTGGCAACCAAATAATAGGAAAAACAAATTTGAAATCATAGTTTACAAATGTTCATCCAGATATGATTTTAATTTTGCAATAATTTTTTTTGTTTAAATTTCGGTGGATGACATTGACATTGTGATAGGGTAAATGTTCATAAACACTAATGAATGCTGATGAATAGGTTTTAATCTGTTTTGGTTCTTCCAATTGTTTTCTTCCGCTGTCCCAGCATATACATATAGAGTTGAGGGAACACTACAACAGAAAGAGTAAAATTCACATTAATAATAGTTGATTTTAATATTCGTTTCTATTCACAATTATCAAAATAGCACAGAAAAAGGACATTCTCAATCCACACATCCAGCAAGTGTATTAAAATTGTAAGTGAATGTTATGTTTATTAAAGCTAAGTGGAGCATACCTGGGATATAGGCAAAGATGATTGCCCACAGGTAGTTGTAGAAGCTGAATGACATGTTGATCTTGTTTGGCATGTCGAAGCTATATATCTTGCTCTTCTCAGCAAGGGGCAGAGCTGACCAGATACACAATAGCTCTCCCTGTACAACAATAGTAACATTGTGCAAGTTACTAAATAACACTGAGATTGATGATTTAAATAGGAGATAAAAAATTGTGTTAAATACAAATTAAAATAATTTTAAATAAAAGAAATTCCCTTCAAAATAATTTTTATTTATTTTTTTAAAATCTAATTTTAAATGTTTTAACTAAAATAATTTAAAATATTTTGAAAGTGATTAAATATAGTTTTAAATAATTTAAATAATTTTAAAATAAATAAAAATTTTAATAAATCATGGTAAGAATGCAGGTGTGGTTTTCATAAATTGATCTAACTTAATTTATACAATAAAAAAAACAATGATATGAAGCATTCTAGAATTATTTGCAACCAGTGAAAATACTTACAGTTACTCCTATAGGGTAGAGAATGATGAAAAATGTATATCTGAAAGTAACAACACAATTGAAGCATAACAATCAGACTGGCAAAACATGTGTGTATATTTAGGTCCAAAATACACTATTATTATCACTGCGGGAATAATTGCAATCTCTGCCTCTATCAGCTTGAAGAAAATCAACTTAGGTGATTAAACTTTTGCAGCACTTCAATTTATAAAATAAATCAATTTGTGATGCTGATATAAGATTTCATGTACAAATAGAAACACATACATGCATTCATGATGCAGATAGCAAGTAATTTTAAACAATGTTTTTAAATACTTGTTTTTAATTAAATTCAAAATACAATAATGAAAATATAATATACTAACCTACACCACACTAGGAAATATGGCACTTGACCTAGCAGGGAGAAGAAATAGTATGCATATCTGACAATCTCCGTCACTGACCATGCAAACATCAGCATTGCCACACCACTGTTGTTCTGAACCTGTATCAAATGCAGAACAAAGGATGCTGAATACAGGTAGCAAAGGATGCTGAATACAGGTAACAAAGGATGCTGAATATATGTATGTAATAACGGATCATAGCAAACTGCTTAATGTGGGAGGAGACATGGATCACAACCGGGGTGCATTCATGCTGCACTACTCTTCTCTACATAGTACTCCAGTGTTAGAAATTAAGAAAACAATAAGGGGGTCATTCTCCATAGGCCCAATGTTAAAGGTGGTCAAATCTGTAATTTGCAGGGGGTCCCACAGATACCTTTGACATTGCTGATTTTCAAATGACCCCAGGACCTCCTTTAAATTCGAACACTGGTAATTTGTAGTGCTAAGGAAGCCGTTCAGCCAGCATATGTAGTACTACTTTTAATTATGGGTCTGGACCCAGTAGTGTTTTGTAGGAAAATGTAGCAACACCCAAAGCATAAAGCGACTGGACTGGATGCATACACAAACCGATTTCCTGCTGGAAATTTTCCTACTAACCCGTTTAGCCAACCATTACTTTGTAGAAAAGTAGCGTAGTGTAGTAATTGTAGTACAACCTGAACACACTCCTGATGTAGATGAACCAAGGGGGATAACCCTACACCACAAATAGACATTGCAAACTAAACTTGATAGGCTGGTTCACAGTTATAATCAACTTAGTTTCAATGAGAAATATAGCATGAAAATTGTTTGGGGGAAAAAAATGGCCTCAAATGCAATTGCGAGTACACTCACAGATGGAAAAGTGTACAAGACGCCCCACAGGAGGAATACACGCGAGTACACCTGAAAGCCTGTGAGGAGTACACTTGACTTGACAAAGCCAACTGCACAATGCAGAATCTGAAACACAAACCAACTAACATGTATTTCTTGGATTATAAAGAAAG
Source organism: Lepetodrilus schrolli (assembly GCA_032361225.1). Lineage (NCBI taxonomy): Eukaryota > Metazoa > Mollusca > Gastropoda > Lepetellida > Lepetodrilidae > Lepetodrilus > Lepetodrilus schrolli. The sequence goes on along the minus strand of JAUTBT010001347.1, from coordinate 37,539 downwards.
CTAATCTAGCATAAACAGGGAGTCAGTGAGTGATTATGTCAGTGAGTGATTATGGAGTTTAACGTCACTGCGGGAATCTTTCACCCATTTACGACGAGCATGAACAGGGAAAATTATACATTTTTTTTTAAATACCAGGTAAGTGAGAGATAGTATTTAGTTTACCGGTAATTGCATTAAAAGAAAATGAATTCAGTATTATATATTTCAACTAACAACTATAAGGAATACAACTACTTTAAGTTGGATGTAATGAGTAGTACACACTATACACCTATACACTTAATTAGAAATATAAACATTTCAAGGAAATAAATATTGTTTCTCGATACTTGTATTATCTGTGAACCAGCTATTTGTGTTCTAAAACCGCTTGTTCTTAGAACCAGTGGCTTTACAGAACCGTGTCAGATATGACATTCTACCAGTCTGGCATATGGTATGTGAGCATGATAAATTATCCCCCAAAACAAATATTCAAACAATAAGTCTGTTGAAAAGTACCTCCAAGATGGCAGCTGTTTGGAAAATCTTCAATAGCGGTTCTGCGACTTCATACAGACCATTTGCACTTTTTTTGGATGCTAGATGGCTAGCAGCTATAATAAATAGGATCAACCATCTGAAACAAAGTAACATAGCATATCAGTATGATCAGTTTTATTTTATTATTATTTTTTTTTAATTGGGGTTTAGAGCCGCTTTCAAGATTCTTATATCACGGCTTGTCAGTTTAGGGCAGGAGGAAACCTGCAACATTCATAGCGCTGAATGTTGCAGTAAACCTGCGAGCATCGGCTGGTACTGAGGATGATAATTACATTGCCACTCTACAGACATTGCATCCTATCAATATCGCGTCAGAAAGTTAACTTCCGCGAACATTAATGCAGGGCCCCCGGGGTGGGATTTGAACCTGGAACCTTTGGCTCCGAAGTCCAACATTCTACCATTGCGCTACCACCCTCCCACAGTTTGATAAATCGCAACCAAATAAATATGAAATTAAATATATGTATACCGTGTCAACAGGTAAAATTGTTTTAAATGTCCGAAGTGAAGTGGTATTTGCAAAAGAAAATGTCGGCTTCATACAACTTCATGTTCATGCTCAACTCAGTTTGCATTGGAATTGAGTGCAAAACTAGACCTGAGCGAGCATGAAATTGTACTCAAAAAAGTTTTGTAATCTCAGGGGCGTGATCATCTTGAGGTTGTAAGGATTACACCCATATGAAAATTCGACATAAATATATTTTGCATAAATAAATTATTGCAATTATCCATTTAGTTAGAACACCCGCATTTATCCAGACTTCAGATACCATGTTTCCTCGCTATCTGCATGGCTTTAACTGGGAACCAATATGTTCCTATATAAAATGACTCGGATAACTGGAAATTCTCATCTGCAAATTACTGTATACTGGTAAACTAGTTACACTTAGATAGCTATTTCTAACATTATCAGATCTCAACTATGCTACACATATATCTTTACTTGAGCTATAAGTCAAGCAATCAGCAGCAGACAGCAGAATCTAGTGGCGTGTTATTGGTGATAACACACACACACTTCAATATCAGCCGGATGATCAGTCGGCTGTTGTTTCGCTGGCCCGTTTCGCTACTTTCAGCGATAGCATCCACTTAAAAAAGTAGGTCATTTGTCCATCTAAGTATTACCGTTATTTCGGAATAAACGGTCGCTTCCCCAATAAACGACAACTATTGAACATGCACTGATACCGACGATAGATAGATATAATCATGTCAATCAGTGTATTTCGTCCTTCAAGTCTTAGTACACAAAGATGATCGAAAACCGAACAATACGTGTCACATGAATTTCAAAACTAAAATCAACACTATTCCAATGCAATGTTTACCCTAGCATCTGACACACATTATATGTGACCAGATACGCTTTCACAAATACAGAATCCCCTCTTTCTTGCTTGCTTTTAGCAACAAGTGTAGGCATCTTGACAGCAAACGGACAACTGAACTTCAGACCTCAAACTGATCAACCTATCAGCACGTTACCGTGACTCTTTCCTGTGCACACATCGACTTCAGTACACTAGCCGCACAACATTTTTAACATTTAAAGGCATACAATCACATATTAAGTTGTCGTTTTGGACCGAATTGGAGTTTTAAATGAAAAGTACATGCATTTAGCATATATATAAACGCTTTTGTACCTCCAAATAAAACCTGAATAATAAGTTGGTAATGTACTGTAATATCTCAATTTTCTATAGTCCAATAGACTAAGGGGGATAACTCTAATAATTTAACACGGTCAAAATAACCTTTCACGACTACTGGTACCAATAAAGCTATTTAGCTATAAATATTTATTTAAAAAAAATAAAATATGAAAATATTGAAAGCCAGTGGAAAATGTAGCTGATATAGTTGACTGAAAGGTCTTCATACCCACTGTCGTTATAGATCGTTAGATAAGCAATACATTCCACAACCTTCTGGATCTATTACATATAATTAGCATAAATGCGTGATGACACGACGTGTGTGCGTAGGCCATATAGTTTGTAAAGCAAAAGGAACTGCTCAGCTGTCGACAGCGATTATGTTAAAAGACGTCAGTAAATATTTAAATATTAATAAATGTGATTGCATATTTAATTGAAGATTTTTTATAAACCTTATATTCGACAAATTAAGTCCCAAGAAGAGGCTCTAAAAGAGGTAAAACACACCAAAAAAGGCTTTGACTTCGCATATGAATATAAGTATATAAATCCATTGTGTTATTGCGCTAGTGAAAATATTCATATTTATAGCATAGGTTTATTACACTCCCAGACTCTGTCATAATAATAAATACTTGCAACTATGATCTTGCCTCTTTAATTCTATTGATTATCCGTATTCCAAATGTAGAATATAATGATAGTATTTACGTATAAATTTATATTGGTAATTTCAAATTCAAATATAGGTAGTATTCGTCCGAACGATAGTGATAGTTTTATTTTAGTCTGGACATTATCTATAAAAGGTAAATCGCTTTGCCATAATTGTCAATGTTGTGAATATAGTCTTTAGAAGGAAATATTAATATTAATGGGAGATTGGTGAATGTGCGGATAGTTGCAGGGTGAATAAGATAATGCAATTTATATGCACGTTTACTATTCCTAAAGGTTCATGCGTTAAATGTGAGAGGTAGTATTTTGACGTTTAGAGCAACCCTTATATACATAGTGTCACACAGGCATGCGTTAATTTGAATATGCTGGCAAAATGCTATATGCAGCAAGCATTATTGCACGGAACTACACTATTTGGCTACGTGACATGCATGGGATCGAGAGCGACGTAGCCTAGGCTTTTATATTTACTTCGTTAATTTCTACATGTAGGCCTAAGTCAGTATCAAAACTGTGCAGAAGCGCGAACATTACAATAAGCAATAGCAAAGCCGATACCAATTTCAAAGAAGTAGTTTTGTCTTGTTTTTGTTATTTAAACATATATAAAAAATTAAAATTAAAAACCCAGAACTTTATAGCAATTAGAACGTGTTCTGCTAGTGTCGTGATATCACCACCTATACATGCTGTAATGTCACATACATTGCTTTCATGTAAAAGTGCAAAAGAAATCTTCTACATTAGAGCTACATAAAAAAAGAAGTGCAAATATGTTTGTCATTTGAAAGACTAAAATAATAACAGTGTTTAACATCAATATGTTCCTCGATTTTTCTTTGGATTAGGCTACCAATATAGGCCTATTCGATCGTTGATGATTATAACATCGCATGTACACATCATTCGTACGACCAGGTCGACTAAATATTTTAAATAAACTTATTTCATAATCTATGTTATGGCATTTTTCATGCGTTATATATTAAAACACATTATCTTTTTTTTTCTCTGTAATATTTATGTTTATGCATCGATGTGTCGTGTTATTTATGGTCGAGTTGAGTTATCCAGACGTATACGAACTCTTAGCATTGCACTATCATTAACCCTGTGTTGGATTTAACCGGGCACCTGCTTGACATACCCGTGTTATACTGTTGCGCATTCGCTGGTGTTGTTCAAATATCATACACTTCCACAGCACACACCCAGTTTCGCGTTGTGCCGTGACGACAATGCTTGGTCACGTGTTTCTCCCGGACAACGGAGGTGTTATGAATCTAGACAAACCATATCGATTGTTCTAAATATTTGATAGATAGGGATTCCGTACTCAAGATGGATGCCATATAGGTGATAACACCGAGTGTATCTTCAACCAGTTGTGAGGCGAATCACACACACCCCCAAAAAAATAGAAAAGAAGAAAAAATGAGCCACGTAGATATGAGGTAAGCCCTAGTCTACATGCATCAAACAACAAAACAAAGCCTTCAAGGATATGTTTGGACAGTTTACTCAATATTGTGAGACCGCCAGCAGATCGCAACAAGTCAAAACGTCAACATTCAGGGATATTGGTAGATGTTTCAACCGTAACCCAATACATTGTTTTAGCTATCAAACCCCATAAAATGACAGGACTTTAAAGAATAATTATTATTTAATATGTTCACTACATTTGGGTTATACCAATCAAGGGAAAACATCTACTGTGTGTTATGCATACCTCTCATACTGTATAATGATGATTATCACAATGACAACAGTCACAATAAAGACTATATGATGACAACAATGATATCTGCTAATGATGACAATGACTATGCTAATGACAATTAACATTGATAATGATGACAATAATGACAACAGTCACAACAAAGACTATATGATGACAACAATGATATGTGCTAATGATGACAATGACAATGTTAATGACAATTAACATTGATGATGGTGATCGTGATTATTATTATTATAATATTATTATTATTTCAGCCCCTTGACGGCCTACAACAGCCTGAGTGACCGACACCTGGCTGGCTATTTCGCCAATACTAAGATGCGGACTCATCTTAGGAAATCAGGACTGGTTGGTATTATTATTATTAATATAGACATCATCAGTATATAAAATTATAATGAAAATATAGTTCTATGCAGATAAGATTATTATATCATATATGTCCAAACAATTCCAATTTATGCATTATTTACATTGAGTTTAGAACATTTCACAAATAAATAATATTATTCCAAAAAACATGAAAAGTGGAAAACCGTTTCCATATGCCATTCTTGCTGAAAACGTTATTTAATTAACAACATATTTGACAATATTTTATTAATATGTTTTGGTCAATTATTGGTGTTTTAGATAACATAAAGTGTGTTCAGATTAAGTTTTAAACATGTAACAAATTTACATAATATTGGTGTCAAGAAAATAGAAGAGCATTTCCATATACCGGGTAATACATGTGTGTCTTGCTGTAAAGAAATTGAATAATAATAATAATAATAATAGCTACTTATAATGCGCCAAATCCTACCCCAAAGGCATGCTCAAAGTGCCACATTATTATCCCCGGTCAATGGATCAGTGTGCACTCAGTGTTCCTTCTCAACTCCCTGGGGAGTATATTAATGCAATTTTTATAAATTTTAACATGTTTTAACGAGTCAGTTCTCGGTGTAGATAACAAGACGGGGTCACATTGTCCCTGAGACGGCATTCCGTCTGAACATGGCTCGGAAAGAACACAAGAAGCACGTGAAGGACCTCCTCGCTCAAGCCATCGTCCACAAAACTCTGGACTTTGAGCGCAATCGACAAGTCGCCATTAGATCAAAACTTGAAGAAATTGCCAAAATTGAAATGGTTCAAAGAATAAAGGTAGGAATATAAATAATATTTTGCTGCAATTATTTCTAAGGACTTTTTTGAGGAATATAAATATATTTTAAAGGAAATTTTGTAGACAATTTATCCTGTGTTCTCACTGAAACTACTATTTAATCAATTAGACAATTAAAATAATTTTTCTGTTTTCTCAATGATGATTCATAGTCGCATATGTGATGAAATATTCCTGCTGTGATGTAAAGCAATAAATTAATCAATGAAGATTTATTTGTGTATATGGATTCATGTAGTGTACATGTATTTATCACCCAATACTGGGACTGAGAATATATCTATATGCAGTAGTTTAAATTGATATCTCCTAGGAGATATCAATTCAAGTGTTTGTGATTGGTCAATTCAGGCATGTGACTTGAAAGGTCAACTGCTGCCAAACAGTCAACTATTGTGATGTCATCACCATCATATTAATGCTATGACGTCACAATGCAAAATCACATCAGTTTATTCATTGACTTCCCAGTAAAAACTTTTCAAATGTGCTATTTTTCTCTTTAAATGACTTAAGAATGATATTGGGTGATAAATAGAATCTCAACCTCATGTGTTTTGATATTGTTGTTATCCTACTCATTGATAAAAGAAACGTAAATACAGTTGAAATTCTCTATATATTATATATATGCCTTTAAAGGGACTCGGACATAATCTTCCATTTGCAGAAAATAATAATAACTGACTTAGGTAAAGTCACATTTTAAATTCAATTGTTCCACCTTCCACATTCTGTTTGAGTCCCTTTACATAATAACTTTAAAATCTAACAGAACTTAAAGTTATTAAATGATATTTTCGTCACTATACTAGCTTTAAATTCAGCTATTTAAACTCAGTTACGTTGTTATGGTAACAGGCTGAAAGGAAGCACAACAGAATGCACGAGGCAATTCTGCCGTTACTTACTCCAAGAAAGGGAGACGACTCTCCACGTAGCACCAGTAGTTGGAATCACAATCCGACCCCACGCTCAGAAGGTCACCGCGAGGATGATGTCCTCATTGAACATCGGGTACACTAAGCTGCATGCTTAACACCACATGACTTTAAATTTCAGCATTTTCATATCATCGTAACAAATGCATAGAAATATCATACTGAAATTTCATTTTTTATTAATAACATCATAACAATTGTATAGAAATCTCATACTCAATTTATAAATATATATATATATATAATGGGTTTTTTTTTATCGGCTTTTATTAAACTGAATAAACAGTCTTAAGTATGAAGATTATGTAATTAATCAGCATAGTAAAAAATCATTATTAATGTAATTATAAAGAATTATACTCAGTTGCCACAGTATGATCATGATAATCATGATCATTGTCATGATAATGATATAATGATACAGTTCTTCTATCATATACTGAGCCAAACAAAAAACTTGATTTGGACTAAATGAGACTTTGAAGTTAATTTAAAGAAGGTAATGCACTGCAGTTTTCTGTTATGTTAATTATTTCAGCTTAAGTGACGCTACACCAAACAGCGTTGTTTCTTATCACTTTATTTGGGCAATTACTCACTACGTGACAGTGAGTTGAATTCAAAATTGTCGTATCTACTTATTGCTGGATTATTAGTATTAATAAGCAATTGCAGAGCATCTCTGGTTGCTTACAGCAGCAATAAGGTGAATATTATCTATATATTTAAAAATAGCATAAAATATGATAGAATATTTAGCGCATATTATTATTATTTATCAGTGATAATTATTTTTCAAAAGCTAATGTAATATTTTTGCTGTGGCCTAGTCAAATAATAATAATATCCATTAACATTTTGTGTTATTTATGTGAAGATTGCACCTACTAATAGATCTAATTTTACTTTCACAATCAGGTATTACCATCACTGTTTATTCATTATAAAGTTAACAGTACTTAGAATTTATTTGGGAAAATCGGGGTGAGACAGAATCGTTTGGGGACTTTGAGAGTATTTGTTAATTATTCTGGGATTTCTGGGTGAGACTGAATCTATTATGGGATTTGACAGTGTTTAGAATTTATTCATGCAATGCCAGGTGAGACAGGATATTTTGGGTACATTGAGAGTATTTATATAATTATTCTGGGATTTATGGATGAGACAGAATCTATTGCGGAATTTCCCAGTGCTTGCAACTTATTATGGTAAATCGGCTGAGACAGGATATTTTGGCAACTTTGAGTACAGTATTTAGAAATTATTCTAGAAATTGTGGGTGGAAATCTATGAGACAGGATCTTTTTGGAACTTTCAGTGTTTAGAATTCTTTTTGGAATTCTCTTTGGGTAATGGGTGAGAAGTCATTTATCTCTCTGGGTATCTCAGAATATGTTCAGATGTCAATAATAGGAACACTGTCATTATTAGCATAAGTATTTGAGAACATAATAGCAATACAATTTTTGTGCGAAAAAAAGACAACTATTAGATGCATATTCATGATCATGAATCCCTTTTCATTGCCAATGCGGAAGTGCATCTTCCATACATTTCCTCACCCTTATAGTCTTAGCATTTATGACAGTTGTCTTTCAGGACTGACATAGTTGCTGTCTTTAATAAATAGTCCGAGTAGCAGTGAGGACCACAACACATCAGCTGTGGAGTAGTTTGTCTAACATCGCCTATGACAGCTAGTAGTAGCCCTTCCTTTTCATTTCATGGTTGTAGAATCAGCGAGCTCGACCAAATGACGAAGATGTTTTGCCACTTTTAACTCCTCGTTCATACCGGCCTGTGTCAGGGCCTTCGCCTCACTCTCACCGTCCAATCAGATCGGCCAAGTATCGACCAATCAGTGCTCCTCCCTCTAATATGCCCAACACTAACTACTCATTGAGCGAGTCGTATGATGAAGATGTAAGTTACTAATGTGGCCCCGAACATGCATTTGCTGTGTGGCCCTAAACATGCATTGCTGTGTCATTGATACTAACAACAGATAGTTTTACATTTGAGTAATAGAATTTTCTTATTTTTTTTTTTTTTAATCATACGTGAATTTATAAGATATAAAATAAGGTGTTTTTTCATCCTGGAAATATAATATGTCAGGTATTAATTATCAGTAAAATTAATTTATTTTATTTATTTTAAATGCATCAGGCCGAACAATTTAAAATATCAAAATTTAATTTTTAAATAATATAATTGTGTATTCCTGTTTCAATTTCCCAGGATACATTTTTAACAAAGATGCTTAAATTTTGTGTGTGGAGACAATTAATTTTTGTCTTTAATTTTATGTAGGTAACATATGTAGATGATGATGGTAATACAATAGACATGTCAGAATGTGAACAATCGACACATACCCGAGGACGACCACGAACTCCCAGGAATATGGAAGAAATAGATGCAAGCCATCTGTACTCGGTAAGACTTACATCCAAATATCTATTAATTTGTACCAGGGCCATGTGCTGATCCTGGAATTTAAACCTGTGTCATACTGCTCACCAGGAAAAACCTGGACGCCATTTGTAACATGTTCATATTGGGATGCAAACCAGCCTCGCTAAGACTAGTAGGTGCATGTACATCAAATATGGTTGAGCATTTTTATCACTATGATCTCATAATTATCCTAATAAATATTGTATTTATCGTCATTATTATCTTCATCATTAAAATACTGCTAATTTATCATGTGCTAATTCATCATATATTTTAAAATTTTATCTTGTCATTAGTTTCACCATTGGTTATTTGAAAGACATCAATATCTCTTGTTATCATGCAATAATAACATAAGTCAAATGTATCATCGAAAAAGGATTATACAATGTATAAAAGCAATAAATTTGATTTTCCAGTTAAGCCCTGCTGAACTTCGACGATATGCAACGACCCTGGCCCGGATGGAGCAGACAAACTCACTTATCTCCCCTTACATGATGCCCCAGGTCCCGATTCCCCCGTCGTCTGCTCGTAGTGGTGGAGGCACACCCAGACATCAGAGTGCAGGACGTAGGGGGCGATCCACAAGTAGCGAGAAGTCACCAAAGCGTGTATGTATTATTCTTTTGCATTACATGCATTTATCCAAACTGAACAAAATATCTTTATAAAGAAATTATTATCTCCACAGAAAACTGATAGTCATAAAACTTAATCTTTTATTTCATATCTAACATGATAAATTGGGTAACTAATGTTGCCTTCAGAAGTGAGGTTAAATGAAATAAAATTAACATTGAAATTATAATATTAAATCTATAGATGTCTATGGGTTTATATGGATATGGTGCAAAAAAATGGAATTGTTATCTTACCATACCAGTATACATTTGCATTTTTCACTATTTGATTTGAAATTACATAACAACATGTTTCTTCCTTCTGGAAATAACCATTGATGGTGACTATATCGGACAATTTTGGTTGACCTCATGTCCATAATTACTTTGGTGAAGAACATTGTACATGTACTATGTTTCATGCTTTCCCATCAAAATGCACAATTCAGTCACTAACTAATGAAACTACTCCACTAACGATCCCCGTAGAGAAATAATCCTTAATTACGTTCTTATTCCAGCATTCTGCAGCTCATTCTCTCCATCGCCCTGAGCTTCCGATGCGTCATCAAGGTGAAGTCCACTCGCTGTGTGAGGTGAAGATGAAGTATCATGGCTGGGCACTCCACCTGGCCCGGGAAGAGATGGACCCTCGACAGGAAGTCCTTGTGGAACAGCAGCATTGTGGGGGAAATACTCTCATTGTATTCAGAGAGCGTATCGAACCCGGAAGTACGTTCCTTTTTTACAATTCTGTTTGGTGGACTTTGACGTTATCAATTTTGTTTAAATAATAATAATAATGTACAATTTTGTTTTAATAATAATAATGTATTTGTATTGTGCCAAATCCATGTTCGAAAGCGTGCTCCCAACACTATAATTATTACCCCAGTCAATGGATCACTGTGCTCTCATTTTCCTTCTAAACTCCCTGGGGAGTATACAACCTCATGGGGAATGGTGACCACCAATCTCATCGATCTGATACATTGATAGGTTTACAATCGATTGTAACAATACGTTAGTTTTGTGGATTGTGCTCCAAGATTATAAGCAATCCGAGGACAAACCGTTATGACTGTAATGTAGAACAAGTCTCAATCATATCCTGTGAAACGATCTTATACAAACTGTGAACTAAATGTTAATTGTTTTGTTTTCAGCTACTTTTACTTTCATGTCCAAGCGTCACCGTGGTTACCCATTCAGCCTGACCTTGTACGTCGACGGTCGACAGGATGCACGTGTCAGCACATGCTGTGAGTTCGGCCATTCCACGAGGGTCCGTCTGGGAGGGAAAGCGGGACATTTCAGCATCATCAGCGTCAATGGATTGTCCCCCTGCTACAAGTATGTATGAGTAACCGGGTATTGTGCCAATCCTGGGATTCGAACCTGAGTCGCTGGAGTCCAACACTCTACCAACTGAGCCAAAGGGGTAGTGTACATACCCCTCTGGCCAAGACCAGGTCCCCATTCCACAGAACGATTGTAGCGCTACGAGAGTCGTAACTCCTTGTTGACTTATAGGAGTTACGACCCTCGTGACGTTACAATTGTTCTGTGGAATGGGTCCCAGTATAGGAACATCTATGTCACATGGCTACATACACATGTACCAGTTAATGGAAGGTATGATTATCGGATGAATTTTAGATATATTTGTCAAATTCACATTAAAAACACATTAATTGAGATTGAATTTAGAAAGTGCACATAGTTAATGTATGTATCATACAGATCTAATTTCTCAACATGGAAGGATTAACATGATCATTGTTAACCCGCGATCTTTCAAGGCTATATTATTCATTGCAGATGTCAGGTCAGGAAAGGGTTAAAGGGAGGTAAGGCTCCACCAAAGAAGTTGAGAAGACCCGCTAAAGACACGGGAGAAGAAGTGATTGTCATGGAAACCACTTCAAAAGAGACACCTACCAAATATGAATCCAAGGGGAGAGAACTCTCTGACGATGATGATGGTAAACATTTAGATTGAACTCTTTGAATTGGTTAAAGTGACTGAAACACAAAAGTCATATTGTATAAACCTAAAGAACTGATGATCCTCCACCATGCACAGGGATTGATTTCCTTCCAAATGATCTGTTATCGATAAATCAGCTCATTTTCCTGGCAGTCAGCTGGATAGCTGTTGTCTATGGCCGTCTCTCAACTGTCTGTTGACCAATCACAGCATACTCCTCTAACAGTGACAAACATACACACTGTCTTTTTAAACAAACGTTTACCATCGGCTGTTAAAGGGATATATTTCGATGGGTTTGACGTTTCATTCCTGATAGCTTGGATTCTTACAAATATAGCTCTGTATTTTACATATGAGCAATAATATTTTCGGGCATAGGTAAAATCACCTATGTGTATGAATCCTTTTAACTATACTTCCTGCTGGATGAGGCATATTTTCTTTAGGGCATCTCTTGTTGCCTTCAGTATGGAGAGAGTTAACATTCAAATGATGTGATATTATTAAGCATACCTAGAAGACCGTATTAATAAAGAAGACCAACATTTGTATTAATCCAAGGCCATAACCTATTCTTAAATATATTTTTAAAAAGATAACTACAAAACATACAGTAAGGCCATAGTTATTTTATTCCCAGATTTATAGATCCGCCGACCCGATATTTTCCACTTTGGAAAATATAAACAATTATTTCTATTATATTCCGCTGACAATGTGCTAGCCTTTAGAAAATAATTATAATACATGGTGAAGAAGCAAGTCGTATAAACCATCACTGGATATGAACAAAGACCAGCAGGCAATGGTTGACACAAAGTCAAAGCCAATTTGATTGGTTAGTGGTGAAATATTAAATTATATTTTCGACCGCCCGAGCTAAAATTATCGCAGAAAAATCCGTAAATCATGGAATAAAATAACTATGGTCTAATTTCTATTTAATTATTTTTTTAATTAATGGAAACTATAATTTACAGTTAATTGTTATATATTACTTTTTAAGTTTCCAATCGCTGTTTTCAGCTAGTAATAATGTCTTGGTCCCTGTGGAACCAGAAGGAGAAAAAGCACCTGATACAGAAACTGCTGGTATTGTGATAGTAATACAGTGTAAACATCACTCTGTTTGTGTGTTGTGCCCATAACCTGCACTGTAATAGCAATTGATCACTAGGACTGTGTGCGATGATCTTTCATTGATTGATTTATTGCTTTACATCACGGTGGGAATATTTCACCATGACTATTACGTTATCCAAATTGGGCTTTTCTGGCTATCATCGTAACTGATTTTCTGTCATCAATTTAGGCATGGACCAACACCTAATGATGCCAGTAAAGTATTCCTGTAATTTCATCACAATTGGTTCCTACTGTGGTTAATCTACTTTTATCTACTTTTAAGAGATTTCATAGAAACTACCTACATATTGTCAATGCTAAGCATTTGTACATAATGTAAGATAATGAAAACAAATGTTATCTTGAAATTGAAGTTAGTAATTAATGGGTGACAAATATGTATATATATATACAGTGTACCCTCGATATAACACTTTGGGATCCATGATATGCCCCTGCATTATAGCACCCTGCCTTATTATGAAATTGATCTATTTTTCTTCTTATTATATTCAAAGAGGAAGTAAAATAAAGTGCCTAAAACAAAGAGATCACTTTGTTGGAAGTTAATAAAATGTTTAAATGAAGTTGAAGATTAAAAATAACGTGCCCAGACAAAGAGATAAACATTGAAAGACGTTATATCGAGGGCACACTGTATGTCAAACTGTACCACCAGGGGTACACAGATCCGTTCAAGACAGAAAAGTAGTTAAATTATACCTATTCAAGCCCTAGTGATCATATCATATTTGAAACTGTGGCCACCATTTTATTTCAGTTTGTGATCACTTTATAACTTCACCAAATTGTCACCAGATAATCGAACCAACTGATTCTCTTTAGAACAATCTCATAATTTTAGTTTCTGATTAATTTCAGCATAATTATGATTGGCATATTATTTCTCCATTTAATAGTCTCATGTTTTCAGCGTAATAATTATCGAAATTTTACAGATGACCATCGAATAATGATCATGTCATATCTTCAGCACAAATTATCATTTTGGGTTATTGGCATGTGCATGATCATCCCTATAGATTTAGATGCACTTGAGAATGTTGTTGGAATGTTTAATAGTGTGTGATCATACTTTACCTGTTTCCTGCATGGTTCTTGATGCACTGTCAATAAGTTAACACTTTCCTTTGACCATTTCACGATAAGATTTCATAATTTTCACCCCAAACACTTTTTAATATTAATAATATCCAACGTACAACCTTCTAATGTTTGACATTGTCCTGATGATGTCGGTAATTCACCGACAAAACGTTGAGCAATATGTTATGCTGACTCAATATTACCCTAATAATATTCAATCTTGATTGCATAACATGAATTGAAAAAATCCCTATAAATTCATTTAAATATTTCATACAAAAAATATTAGAAAAGCTCCTCTCTATGTATACTGTATAGTGTATACTATAATAATTGTTAAAATAGAACATACTTATAGCTTTGTCTGTCAAACCTATAGCACCATGACAAGTCTAGACATGTGAACAAAGACCAATATTTTGTACAACTGAAATGAAGCCTAAATATATTGACAAACTTTTTGTACTGTGGACAATAATCTTGCAAGCACCTCTAACCACAACATTTTTTTAAAGTTTGTAAACATTAAAAAAATTAGTGACCTTTTGTCCATATTATGAAATCCTTGGACATATTTACATGTGTAGATGTTGCTGTTGTAGATGTATATGAGTCAGACTTTGAAGACGAAGAAGATGAGACCCCGAGAAAGGACAAACATCCAGACGAAGGTAGGGCTGACATAGACATGGAATGTGCTATAGTTTGTAGGAGAGAAGTGATTTTTCTGTACTCAGTGATGCATGTCATGTGTTTGGCCAAGTTAGATGTGGAAAGTAGTTATTGTTTTGGAAAGTTTTTCTATTTTTCTATTGGTGTAGTCAGTAGCTTGATTAAAAAAAATTTAATCGGAAAATTTTTAATTGAAGACATTCAACTCTTGCTTGACACTGTTTTCAGATAATTAATTAAAAATATATATTATCTTCAAATTATTTGTAACTGGTAATTTTTATTCAGGTAGTAGAAATTATTTTATTTTATTTTAATTTCTTATTTAATTGCATTTTGTTAATTGGGATATTCAAAGTTGATTACATATAATATCTGGTGAATTTTGCTATTACTGTAAATTACATGAGATGTTCATATATTAAGTACTTTAATTTGGTTTGATTTGATACTATCAAATTTCTTAAAGCTTTTGGAACATTTTCTCTTTATTTTGGTAAAACTAAAGTTTAGAATTGAACCATGACGACATCACAGAGAAATGGCCTTAGAAAGCATAGCATTATGTTTTCATGCATCAAATTTATTTACAGAGGTGTGGTAAAAAAAGCATGTCTATATAATTTTTATTCATGAATTGCACAACAAAGAATGTTGCATTATGCATGAATATTTTCAAGATTTGTTTACTATGCAGATCACGATTTTCACACGGAATATTTAATAAACCCAAGAACTTTTTTCTTTATTACTTAACAAGAATATGTTCTGGGTAAAAATAAGAAGAGGTAATTTACATACATTGTATGAAGTGAGCCCCCTGGGCTTATACCCCACGATATACGGTACCTCTTAAGGAACTTACTTATTTCCTCAATTAAATGCTTAGCTTCTGAGACGTTCATCATGCTCAGTTTTTCATACAATACATTGTAAAACCGTGGTCTAATTCCTGTACAGTAGAATTTCTGCAATCATGAAATTTCTTTCAGAATTTAATTTGGAATTAATATTGAAATTTTATTTGAAATGAATATTGATACCTAGTAAGTCATAGACATACCCCTGGGCATTTAATATAGGAAATACTTAATTTACATATATTTTGGGCCAATAATTCTATTTTATGAAGAGTTTGGTGACCCCACTTTAGTATAATTATATTTGGTACATGTAAATACATTAATTATTCATGTTACTGGGGCATTGTTGATGTAGTATTCATGCACAGTTATTCGATTTCATCAGTATATTGCTATGTATGTTGATATAGTACATGTATATATCTGTCAACTGCTAGATGACTAATGTAGATATAGGAGTGGTAATTGACATTTAACATTATTATTCCAAATAATTTAGAGATATTTACAATCATTTTCTGAGTCACTCTAAGCACTGTACTGAAATGGATACCACCATCTCTATTGCAGACCGATAAGGAACCAAGCGACAGGCTGTTTAGAATAGTCATAATATAATAATTAAACTGTAGTAGCTTGAAGCTTTTAATTCTGTTTCATTGTAATTACCTGACAGTATGGTATCAATTTGTTATATATTTTGTGGAAAAGGTACTTTTAAAACTATTTAATTCCCTTGCATGCATTGAAGTGAACCTCTTAACAAACATGTATGTTATGAGTGTTAAATGTATTGAAAAGAAAATATGAATTATTCATTCTATTTTTAACTAGTCTGCAAACAAAACAGAAAAAAATAATAATGTGAATATGGTATTATCCACATCCTATATGACTTATGTATGTGTTTAATTATTATTACTAGCAATGAGTTTATAGAAACTAGTATTTATAATTTTTATATGATATGATTTTAATATGAAAATATTAAAGTCTTTTGTTAATGTTTTGTTAAAATATTTAGTATTTCTTTTATTTCTTTATAAAATGAAAAGCGTAATAGGTAATTTCTGTTTTGCATGACATCATGTAATGTATTCTGATTATAGCTATGCATATGGTACTATAGTAGCTCAAGAATATACCATGTACTGTAACTATTAATAGGGGAATGTGCATGTATGCGCAATCTGATGTGCATGCAAAGGTGATATTAACCCTCGCCCTGCTGTATTAGGCACAGACACTGCACTTTAGGTCATCTCCAGTTGCCTTCTGCTAGGAGAGAGTTAATAAGCTAGCTATCCATTTAATGTGTGAAAAGGATACCCAAAAGTAATCACACCTTCATTTTCTCCTACATAAATAAATCAGAATTTAGTTAATTAATTTCTATGTGTTAGCGTGTCTCAATATCTTTTCACGCAATGCTTTTCACTGGCTTGCCCATGTCTAATTCCATCTATGTGATGTAAATCATAATAAAACAATACATTGTAAATCGTGACATAACTTAGAGCCCTTGGCACCCCAGTTACCCAGAAGGAAAGGATCGTAATTTTGTGGAATGGGACATGTTGTTGTATTTTTTCTGTAGTGATATTTTCATAGTGTTCAGCTTGCTGGCTGGATTAATTCATGAATAATTATCCATTTCTAGATCGGCGATTGGGAATAATGATTTTCATTGTTATCCAAGTCAGTTTAATTAAACATTAATCAATTCTTATTGTGTTTAGTTTGTTCTGTTCACTATGACTTGCTCATCACAGGATAGTCCCAGTATCCATGGTAACAGTTTACAAGTGAATTGTGCGTTAAATATGTATTTTTAAAATGGTAATTACAAAATATGTATTTTTTTAATGACATACTAGTTCAATGTTTAAAGTATAGGTGGAAATTTAATTGACAATATATTTTCCTTGTAATTATTCTTGGACAAAAGTATTTTCAATGTTAACTTTCACTGCATTTCTAATTTCAAAATGGCTGCCATGGTGTTCATTTTGATAAACACCTACTGCATGTGCTCATAGTCATAACCATGAATTTACATGAATAATGGCATTAATGACTTAAGGTTAGGATTAAATTGTCTAAAATGACGATATGACCATCATGCTGGCAAATTAATTTATCATCATTGTAATGATCACAACTTTGTAGCTAGTTTCATAAATTTCATATGTACATCATGTTCAAACATCACATGATTTTCAATTATATTATTCTAATATTTTTGTGTGCATATTCACTTTCCTAGAAGATTTGAAGATTAATGTTATATTTCTACATAACATTACAGTACTGTCAACATTTGAGGAGTAATGCCAGATTATCTTGTCACATATCATTATCACCGAGGAAAATTAATTATTTCTTAATATTATAAATTTATTAATATAGCAGATGCATTAATTAATACAATTGCTTTCATACTCATTGGGAGTGCAATTCTAAAAGCTGCTTTAGTGTTTAACCCATTCTCAACACATTTCAAGTTAACAATAATTAACCATTTGGTCTTTATAAATGCACATTTTGTATCTTTTGCACAGAATAAATATCTAAATTGAAAATGTGTAGTTTCTTTATTTAAAAAAAATTCATGCCAAGGCAAATCTCATTTATTTTCTATAGTCTATGATTAATTTTGTTTATATAATTCTAGATGTTGGCTCACCAGAATTGATAACAATATATTGAATTGATGCAAAATTGTGACTTAAAGTAATTACCAATGAATGCTAAAAGTATATGTAATATGACTAACATTGCTATCTAGTTGCCCATACAACCTTTGATATGAGTCATGTTAAGTCTTCAATTCTTCTCGTCTAGCGTTATGGCGTCTACTCTATCTTTACTCTTGTATTCTCTGAAAAAATTCAAGTCAATCACTTTGACCTGCTGGGTATATATATAATAATGTCTTGACCCGAAATTACGAAACCTTTTTGAGTACAATTTCATTCTCAAATCAAAGTTTTGTTAATAAATCTCCATATAAAATTTGAGCTTGAGCATAAAATCTTACGCACAAAGTTTTGTAATCTCTGGTGGGTCTGATTAGACTTATGAGAATAGGGTACAGGGTCAGGTTTATAAATAGTACAGTTATCAGGCTATTGACATTAATGTTTACTATTAATATACTTCAATGAAATACATGTAGCATTTGTCATTATGAATGTGGAGTAAACCTGGAACTTGTACTTAGATGTTATGAATGGAGTTGAAACTAGGATTTCCAACCAACTGTCAATTAAAATGTTTAAGAATTGAATTTAACAGAATGTTGAGAATATTACATTGAAAGATCATGTCTGGTCAGGTCAGGTCAGGTCAGGGCAATGTTAGGTCATCTAGTCAGGTCAGGTCATGTCAGACCAGGGAAGGTCAGGTCAGGTCAATGTTAGGTCATCTAGTCAGGTCAGGGAATGTCTGGTCAGGTCAATGTTAGGTCATCTAGTCAGGTCAGGGAAGGTCAGGTCAATGTTAGGTCATATAGTCAGGTCAGGTCAGGTCAATGTTAGGTCATCTAGTCAGGTATGGTCAGGCCAGGGAAGGTCAGGTCAGGTCAATGTTAGGTCATCTACTCAGGTAAGGTCAGGTCAGGGAAGGTCAGGTCAGGTCAATGTTAGGTCATCTAGTCAGGTCAGGTCAGGGAAGGTCAGATTGGGTCAGATATGGTAGGATGCTGGGACAATCCTTTGAGACCACCTACAGACAATTGTCATTATGTATTGTAAATTTATATAAGTTAAGATTACTTTGTGGAAGTTGACATAAGTATCAATGATGTCCATTGCACCAAGCAGCCATGAATGCACATGTACTCATTACATATTCAATCCTACTTTTTGTTATGGTACTATTAGACAGTGAAGGTGATGAGTGGCATTCTTCAACTAACTCCTGTAGTTCTACCTCTGGGAACAATGACGAGACAACGCCTACTGGTGAATACGAGACAATCACAGCATTACCATTGTGTTACTTATTCACCGAGTCCCCAAATAACTCTTTTTACTAACCTGTGGCTGGGCTATAACATTCAACACTTTGTAAAATTGTATAATATCTTTAATTTATATATTTATTTCATTTTTCTTGTTTAGGCAAAATCATTAAAAAACACAAAACTTTCTAATTAAGCTGTATATTTTAATACAGCCTATTTTAAAAATTATTTATAATTTTTAATATATCCAATGACTATTTAAAAATAGATATCAGATCCGTTATGATTGAGATTACTATAATTGTTTACCTTTTATCGAAATGTAGACAAGATATAAAACACGAAATTGCTTTGGCCTTAGGAATGTTTATTTGTAAAAGTATATATATTCATTTACAGTCTATATTTTTTATTTTAAATGACAAAATCATAATGTTTCATTTTAAAAAAAACACCTTAGTATTGATAATTATAATCTGATACATGGTAAAACCTTATATGACAGAATCTAAATGGAATTATATTAATTACTTTTTTACATGAAGAACAGTATGCAGAGTTTTCTAAACAGTAAAATGTTCCAATGATATATTTAGAACAGGCCACTATGTGGATTACATTTTCTTTTGCATTGGTAATACTGTGCCATATAATTTTTGTAAAATTAGTTCTTAATATTTTCCCCTAGTTAGTAATAATATTTCGAAACATAAAAAGAAAATTGATTCTTTTGTATTTATTTTGTGACCAAAGATGATCTTGCAACTTTAAGATATTGCGATAAAGTTTAAGCGTGGAGAACTGACCATCATCTCACAGACAGCATCTACCGTTATTTCCGTTACCATGGCGCTGTCACATTCATCACAACAAGGTTTGTGTTACAGAGCAGGTTTTGTGCACTTTGTGTAAACCTCATACATTCCTGTTTTAAAAAAATCAATATTATTAAATTTTAATTTTTATTTTCAATATGTAATTATATAAATTTTTACTTTAAAAATGAAGTATAAATTGATTTATAAAAATTAATCTAGTTAAAAATAATAAATACATTTTTATAAATATTGCTATAAGACTTTAAAACTTAAAAAGTTTTCTCGGTTAAATTAAAGCAATTATATGTAACATGAAATAATAATTATTTTCTAGTTTACACAATGTGCACAATATCAGTCACAGTTACACATGTGAATTTTACATGTTTAAATATGAGAACATTTTCTGAGCTATTGAAATATCAATGAAATAGCAGTACTCCTTGAACCAGAAACAAATATGTATTTACTACTGGCCTGTGATTGCTGCATGAATAGTTCTGCACAGGCTGCATGTTTGGTTGAATTTCTCTAAAGAAATTTTAATTTGTTTGGTGTGAGTTAGGCTAACTTTGTGTGAAATTATTATACTGAAAACTTGACAGCACTTTATGAATTCCACTTGTTTCGTAAAATGCGTGTTTTTGCCAAAATTGAGATTTCTAGAATTTTCAGAAAATGTTCTCAATGTAAGTAAATTTTGAAGGAAATAATCTTTTAAAGTAAAGAAATTCTCTTAAATTTCAGGTATTTGCTCGCATGATGTTTAAATGCATGTCACCATTTTTATGAGCATGTTCACAGTTTAAAAATCTTGGATGGTTGAAATCACATTTTTTTATCACATTTTTCAGTCTCATTACTTAAAGGTTAACTTATTAATTTAAAATCATAATGCTCTTCATAGACATTGTAAAACATGAGTTTTATATACATTGTTGTAGGTGGCGGGATGTCCACTGCTCGGTCCGAGGTCAACGTTGAAGGTCAGGATGCAGACATATCAGGACATGATGATGTTGACAATGAAAATCATGACCTGCAACAAAACCAAACATCATTCCGTTTCAGAGATGCCTTCAAAAGGGAAGTAACTGCTGTAGAGGAAGACCATCCTGATGATTCCTCAAGAGATCATTCCAGCAGTGATTCAGGAAATGTCATAAATGAGATGAAGAACAAATACAAGGAATTTCTTGGAAAGAAAAGTGGATCCAGCTCAGAATCAAGTGAACCGAGTTCAAGTTCTAAATCAAGTTCTAGGTTGAGTTCAAAATCTAGGTCAAGTTCAAAATCTAGGTCAAGGTCTTCCAGCAACTCATTGAAGCGAATGGAAAGACACGTGGATGAAGATGAGGCAGCTACTGCCGATGATGTGTCGGATATCGAGACAGAAGTCGAGTGGCCACAGAAATCGGAGGAGGAGCAATTAAGGATGGAACAAAAGCCTGCAGTCATGGCTGCCTTACCACCAAAACTGCATGGAATATTATCGCCAAGGAAGACGCAAGGCAGTGTTCTGAAGAAGAAGACATCATTCAAGATGGAAGATCTCGACAATGTCACAGACGATATTCTTAGAGTACAGGAAGTTGAGGTGCCCAGAAAGGCAGAATCGCAGAGCTCTGATGACAATGATGGTCTGAATAAAACTCCCCAGTCTCAAGGGAAAAAGAAGTTGAAGAAAAAGAGACAGAAAGGAAAAATGAAGAGTTCTAAAAATTATGAGATTGGGATTGTCGAATGTGTAGATATACCGGTGGAGAGGGTCATCATTGATTCTGGAGCTTCTCCTGCAGGGAATATGGGGACGTTAGGGACTATAGGTGTAGGTACAGCAGGAACAGTAGGAAAGGATGTAGGAAGCAATATGTCAGAGATTCCAGAAATATCTGTCAACAAGTCTGGGGTGACTCTGTTCTTAGACCGTGTTGAAAAGGTTCCGTGTCAAGAGACTGTCACAGTACCCGGTAGAGATCTGGACAAAGATGATGAACGAGGCACCGTGTCCGATTCTGTCAGTGGAAACATCTCTGGAAGGAGGTCAAAGAATCGGACCTCAGATGACGATGCGTCTCAGGATGTCGTGGCCCAATATGCAGCCCATTTGACAAAGTTGGAAGAAGGCGAAACCTATGAAGAGATAGCCAAGAATTTACTGGAGTTGCCCGAAGGATCAAAATCTAGTCCAAAGGGCTCCACTGATAAGCTTCCTCTGGATGAAGGCACTGTGCCAATGATTGTGGTAAACAACCCTGGCCATCTTGATGATGGGATGCACAAGTCCAAGAGAAATCTTATAAAGAACTCAGCATATGATGGTGATGGTGCTGATGCTGCAGATATGAAAGAAGGACATTTTGAGGAAAACCTGGCAGACTTCTTGTCAAAGCAGCACGGCTGTGTTCCGAGGAGAGTCAGCGCAGGAAGTGAGAGTCTGCTGTCTGTGCCGTACAGTGAGAACGACGGGAACACCTTCGCCATCTGGACCGGAGGCTCGCCGTCTGGAGCTGGAGAGGAAGATGATTCCTCCAGTGAGAGGAAGAAGAAGAAGAAAATAGGCCGGAAGTCTAGTCTTGAAGTGTTGGTTAGAAATGTGAAGAAGTCTGTTCCAGAGATGCTGATTGATGAGAGTGATGAATACGATCCTCCTCCTCCTCTTCCAGAAGAAGCCTCAGATCGCAGACTACTTTCCGAGACGTCATCTCATACCAATAATTCTGTCTTTGCGCACACCAAAGAATCAGATCTGGAACTGGAACCCAATATGCCCGATTCTCCCTCAACTGCTGAACTTACGATGGCCCAAGCTGATGACCTTGGTTCTTCCAATGCCAATGAGAACCAGGATAAATCACATGGTCCACCTCGGAACAAGAAGCCTCTCATGAAAGAGATGCCAACGGTGCGGCCTGTTGTGTCGGATTCCTCTTCGTCTTCTTCTTCTGAGGAAGAACTTCATGACAGCCTCGACAGCCCATTGTATCATGAAGAGGATGAAGACTCTACCAGACCTATGTCTCGTATGATCAGAAAAACTAGTTGCACAGTGCCTACTATTATCACTGAACATGTGGACTGAGTCAAGAACGTTGTCTGTAACCAGTGTATTAGGAAGTAGGCACCTCTATGTGATCTCCAATCACACAGCGTCCTTGTCAAAGACGTTTTGTGGTAAATTTTGTTTTATTTTTAATGATTTTGTACATTTAACAAATATTTGCCACTTCATAAAATGTAAAAAATAATTTTTAATCATAAAAATTGCCACGAATCATCTTTGACAAGGACTATGCGCTCATATTTTGTATACTCACAATGTTTTCAAGTATGAGTACATGATATTTCCATTTTTGTTTTATATATTTTATGAATTTTTACGAAAACTTATGCTGATGAAGGAACAATAACTCATTGTTCAATTACCTGTCATGTGTAAATATATTAAGGGTATGAATGGATGTTACATTTGTTTGATAATATGTGTTGTAATTTATAGGCCTACCTCACATATATTTTAGTAATTCTTTAAGAATTACTATTGGAGATGTATTTGTATCAGGGATAGAATTTTTTTATTTATTATTAGGATTATTTTAATTTGAAAACTGTAATGATCACAGTATATGTACTTAAATGATTTATTTAAATTTAACAATATGTTCCTTGATAATAAGCCTGATATAATAAAAAGTAATAAATCTTGCGTGTTGTGATTTTAACTTTGAACATCGCATATGGGTGAAAGAATACGGCTGCAACGTAAAACACACAAAAAATCTTTTGAATAAATTAAGTAGAAAAGTTTGTTTTAATAAATGTTTTCATATTCTTTGATACTTACATATTTTTTAAGAGAAGTTATTTTAATTTTATTTTTTTAATGCCTAAATTCTCAGTTTTGTCCTTTCAATACAATTTGATTTTTAATTTTGCATTAATATTTCAGAAATGAAAATATACCTAAAACAACAAAAGTCAGTTAAAGCAGCAACGTTAAACTCCATACTGACTCAGTTAAACCAAATATTCTTCTAATATTTATTATGGTTCCATGTCACGTAACATGCATTGAATTGTTTACATAATGGTATTAATTAAAGAACCATATCAGCTTGTCAACTTCCAATGTATGTGGAATCTTCTATAAGGTAATGGAACAGTTAGAGAATTTAAAGCTGCTATTCCGAGTTGAAAACCCCAGGTGATGGTCTGGGTGTTGTGAATGTTTCAAATATATCAGGAGGGACTGAATACAATGTCTGACATAAAGTTAAATTATCACCCTGGGTTCATCTGTCTGAATCAGCCATCTCATTGGCTTTACTGTAGTACATAATATACTTTAGGCTTTTCTCTAACCCTAAGCAAACCACTGAGATCACTAACATAGAAAAACTGGTCAGTTGGTCTCAACAATGGGACATATTCAGAAATCAAACAAGATGAAGGAAATCTCATGGGTAATATGACAGGTAGGTATGATTAGACTTGTATGTGTTGCCTGTCTGATGGCTAATGTTGTAATTATATATGAGAATAGATTTTTGATTATATCGCACATGCTCAGTGTGCAGCATTCTTGGTTGTGCATTCTATTTGCTGTATACAATGTAAAATTTCATTGCATGCTCTTTGTTCATTCTTAATACAGATTAGATACGTATATTTGATATTTACTCTCTTTGTTAGTGCTGTACCTTCTATAAAATTGTAGGCCCATAAAAATACCTCACAACACCTCAAGGATGTATGGCTACCATTGGAGAACATAGAAAACACCAAAGAACCCCCACAGAAGTACAAATCCCATACTAGCATTTGAAGTAAAAAGACAATTTGAAATGTTATGATATACCTTGATCCTCATTGCATTGATTCTGTGCATTGTTTACATCCATGGGAGAATATTTGCTTGTGATTTGATTTTAAAAATCAAGTTATTGATTTATTACTTCAGATTTTGGATGTTTTTCCTTGGAGTATTTCAATTCTTTCCATTGGCAACCATACTTCCTTGGCATATCCTTGAAGTACCATTGGGGTTCCTTGGGGTTTCTTTGAGTTTCTTGAGGTATCTTTGTGATACTATTGGGATTCCTTGGGCTATCACTGAGGTATTTGGGGTATCCTTTCGATTCCTTGAGGTTTTCTTGGGGTATCCTTTGGATCCTTGGGATGACTTTGGTATCATTGAGGTATTCCTTGGAATAACCTTGGGGTATCTTTGGGGTATCTTTGGAGTATCCTTGGGATTATGTGGGGTTCCTTGGGATATTTTGATACAGTATAACAGGCCATGATTCTATGTCTCTGTCACTGCAGTGCTGCATACTGACCAACGAGGGTCGGACAGATCAGCTGACCGCACCTACAGCCCCATACAGGAACTGGATGAGGAGAAGCAGAAGCGAGAAATCCGAGGAATGACGGCCGACTTCGCAGATGAGGAGCGCGGAGAAAAGAATGCAAAGGTGTCAGCGGAGAAAGCAGCCTCTCCCATGTTGCTGGAAGACTATGATATGGTCTCGAAGAGAAAGGTCAGTTGAGGTCAAAGTCAAAGGTGTATTTTAATTGAAAGAGCAACATTAAAGGGCAAAGCCTCAATGGAATTGTTTTTTGCATTATGAGGGAGGAAGGGTAGAGGAAGTTGCAATGAAATCATGCATGAAGATGAAATAAAGGGCTGTTGAAAGCTTACAGAAAATTCACAAAGATTTGGGCTCGAGGAGATGAGGTGCTGAGGCTACAATTTTAAACCTTTTTGAGTACAATTTTATGCTGGACAAGTTTTGCAATGGGATTTGAGTGCTAATATGTAGTTGAGCATGAAATTGTATTCAAAAACTTTTTGTAACCTCAACTAGAGCCTGGTGTTTTTAAACAAAGAAGATTAAGGGTAGGCTGCCCAGCCATACTTTCCAAAAAATCATGCTGTAGTGATAATAATAATTACTATTAATATTAAGCTTACCTTTAATCAGTCTGAAGGAAACAAATAAAATCTCAAAATTACTTACATCGGTTAAAATAATATCTCGGCAATGTCCTTGCTCTAACAGGTCATAACTCTTTAAGTTTGAGTACCGGTAATATTGAAACAGAGGCTGAAAAACTTGTGGTGTCACCTTAGGCAAGTGGCTTAGTTCAATAATGCCTCTGGTTACCCAGCAGAAAATGGAAGTATGATATGGGCATGTCAATGATAAACCTTCTAGCGCCTCGACAGGCAGCTTGGGTTGTATACTCCCCAAGGTGTTGAGAAGGAAAATGATAGCATATTGGTCTATTGACTGGGGTAATAATGTAGCACTATTAGCATGCTTATATTATGGATTTGGTGTAATGTAAATGTTCAAATCATTATTATTATTATTATTATTATTATTATAATTGTTTCCAGGTGGAGGGATACTCCTCAGAGGAAGAAGACTTGGAGGGAGAGAGGAGTAAGACCATTGAAGTGGAGAAGAACAAGCAGGCTGGTAAGCACATTATATTCATGTCAGTTTCTTTTTGTTTATTTTGGAAATTATTTATGGTTTGGCTTCACTCTGCACATTTTCTTCACCGTTTATGTTCACTAAAATTAGTATTAAAAAAATGTTTACTCTCTGAAAAATCTGGGCACTAAAATTAAGAATATGCAATTTATATAATATTTAACCCTCTCCATGCTGGAGGCAACCAGAGATGCCCTAAAGAGTAGTGTCTGTGCCTAATCCAGCAGGGAGAGGGTTAGTTTGCATCAAGATGTTTTATGTTGAAGGTAAATAGATCATGCCAGGTGTAAAACAAAACTTAATTACAAGAAACAATACGTTATCATAATTCAATACAATCAAACATGTTGAATTTATTATGTTGTGTTATACAAATATTTTAAAATAAAATACGATATTGATTATTTGCCTGCCATGTTATGAAGAAATCAGTAGGTCCCCAAAGTGTTGATAATTCGTTAAAGTGAAAACAAAACTGATATTATATTAGTCACAGTTCCGATAAAGCAAATACATACCTTAAATGCACAGGATGATTAAATTAAAATGACCATCTATCTCATTTAAAAGTTATGCTTTTAAAGAAATACTATCACATTTAAATCATTTCAGTCTATTTAACACATGTATTTTTGCTGAGCACTTTCAGAATTTTCTTCATAAACTGTTTTTTTCTCTTCTCACCTGAGTGATATATTCTTGAGTCATTCACAAACATTTTGTTCATTCATTTATTGTAAACTGACTGGAAACATTTTCAAAGCATCTGCCTATTTTCCACATCACAAAACTTCAACTTATTTTATGTTGATTTTATGCAATCTGGCAAATTTCAGAGAGTAAACAAGAACTTTTGCTTAATAACAAATTATATTTTCACCATCAGCATGATTCACCGACTTTCCCGTATTTATTTGCTTATCACAAATTCAATGTATTAGGACCTATTTTTCTTGATGACTTTTATATCCTGTGTGCATAGTGAAGTTTGATAATTCTCTGTTATATTTATTTATTGAATGTTATTTAATTTCCTTTGTTATTCTACATAATAATTCGTTATTTTCATATGACTGACAAAAATTAATTTCCACATAGTTATTGTATGCCTTAAGTATAGCTTTTATATTTGTCTGCTTCATTTTTTTGAGGTAGTTCTAGTTGCATTTGTACATTGAATTTCTCAGCGGAAACCCCCAAAAGAAAAAGAGTGAATTACGATGCCGAAACAAAACAGGAAAGTAAGGATGATGATGTACCTGTGGTCAAATCAAAGGACTCTGAAGGTCCTCCAGCAAGGACAACACTGACCTATATGGACGAAGACAGGGACGATGACTACTCCTCATCCTCATCAGAGTCGTCCATGTCTTCGTTGTCATCGAAAGAAGAGGAGATACCGATGACCAAGAGTCCGACGAAAGCCGTACAGGAATCCAAAACTTCTGGAAATGTGTCCTCGGACAACACGACCACCCCGACTAGTGACAGGTCCATGGCGTCCGACGGATCGCTGCCGTCGTCGTTTGCCTCGACAAAGACGTCGGACACGGACAACAGACCTGCCCCAATCCCCGAGCGACCTCGCTCTCCTGTGGCCGTGACCCTGATGAAAGAAGAGGAAGAGGAAGACAAACAAGCAGATGAAAGGCCGCCTGTGTTGCCCAGTAAAACATTCATCCAGAGGAGTCTGAACAAAGAAGCAGCACAAGAGTCACCCAGGTCAAGCAGCAGCAGCTCTTCAGATGTATCTTCTATAAGCAGTTCAGAGTCAAAACCTGCCGAACTGGCTGTGATTTCCAAAAAGGTGAAGAAAGAGAGCTCGGATTACAGCAGTTTCAGTTCAGAAACTGATGACACGACTCCAAGACAGGAACTGATTCCCATAAAGAAAGAGGAGACGCCGGTTGTGAAAACACAGACTCAAATGTCCAGCAGCTCATTGAGTACCTCTGAATCTGAAAAATCGACCCCAAGGCCAAGCAATGATGAAACTCCTACCCGCAGAGCGGAACCTAAAGAAGTGAAGAAGCCCTCCATCTCTAGTAGTTCCAGATCCAGTTCTAGTTCCAGTTCCAGTTCTGATTCCAGTTCTGATTCCAGTTCCAACTCCGACTCTGATGAGAAAAGTGATAAGCCATCTACAAAGGACACAGCTTTACCCATTTCTGAAAATCAAAAGATTGATCAATCAGCTGCAGCAAAGAAACAAGAAGAAGAAGAAGAAAAGAAGGAAGATCCTTTAGCTGCATTTCAGGCCTTTAGATTCAAGACTGTGGCCTCGGATTCTGAATCAGAAAGTGATGAAGATGAAACAGAGCCTGAAGACAAGAAGACTTCGAAAGCACTGGATGTAAGCGAGCATAGTGAAGAACATGTTGTACCAAAGTCTTCTGAGAAGAGTCAAGAGGAACTCAACAATAAAGGTGAAACAGCATCAGAGAAGGATGCATCAGTGAAATCCAAGGAAGCAGTTGCTGATGCTGGAGAGAAGGTAGCAGTGGCATCTGACAAGCTGCCCAAGAAAAGTGGTAAGGGTCTTGTCATCTTAGATGTCAATGCACTGCAAGGATTATGAACCAGGACTCAATGTAGATACATTTGCTTGCTAGTGTCTTGATGGTTCTGGTTTTTCTTCATGCACAATAATTTGTAATGTTTTTGAAAGGTGATACTCATTGTTGTTGTTCTGTTTGCATGTTGAATGTTGCATGTTTATTTGTTGCATGTTGAATGTTGATTGTTGAATGTCTAAAGATTTTAGAAGTTATTTAAACATATTCTTTGGAATTTAATGTAATTAACATGATTAATTTCCTCCCCTACCCCCATCCCCATTACCACACCACAGTCGGTCGGGTCCAATATAAAAATTAAAATAATTAGAGATTATGAATGGTCAGTATCAATATAATTGTCAATAATTGTTATAAACACATACATTGTTTAGATTTGAATACTTGTCAATATCAGGAATTGTTATAAATTAGACTTGTATATTACATATTTACCAGTAAGTAATCAAATTGAATTTGTGTCTATCATTGCCTGCCAGTCTTTGTTCATGTTCAATGATGGGTTATACGACCTTTTCCTTCACCAAGATTTGTGCACTGTCGATGGAATATAATAGATATAATTATTTTTATTTTCCAAATTGGGAAAAATCGGGTCGACAGATCTGTAAACCAGGGAATCAAATAACTATAGCCTAACTGTAAAGGAAAAGTCGAAGGCAACACATGTTATTTTGAACAGTGTTTACTGAAAGATTAATTTGGGCAGTGAGTAACACAAATCAAACCAAATGAGACGACGTACAACATGGTCTCTCATCATTAACTGGGTTGCTACATCCAGGAATGCTTCATCAGTAGTCGCATGATGTTTTGAAAATTTCTTTAAGATTATACGCTCAGGCAGGGAACCTGTAATAATGAAAGGAATTTACAGCCATAAGCCTTGGTTGCCTAACGTCACATATGGGTGAAAGATTCCCGCTGTGACGTAAAACAATAATTCAATCACTCACTTGGTTACCTTCTCCATCACAAATTTAGCTGTGTCCATAAACCTCCTCTCACCGTAGTGTATTGCATCCCTCAGCTCTTCCTCACTAAGATATTTTGATTCTGAAATTCCTGGACATTTTATGTAATGTTTTCACATCAGATTCCTCTGACAGCATGGATTCCAGTAGTGATAGCTCCTCCTCTTCCTCTGGTACTTCCTCCTCGGATGAGTCTGAGAGTGAAGGTGAGCTCATAGTCCAACAGGAGACGCCCAGAAAGGATGGAGACAAGGCAGACAAAGATGCAGACAAAGATGCAGACAAGGCAGAGGACAAGGCAGCTCCAGTGGTGACTGTTCATGCAGAGATGGAGAAGCAGCCTGAGAATGTGGATCAGGATGGACATCAAACTGCTGATGCTGGTGATGCTTCTGCTGATGCTGCTGGCGCTGATTCTGATGTGGCTATACCAACTCCTCCAAAGACTCCTCCCACTTCTCCAGATCAGGGAAAGGAAACAGGTAAATTTATTATAATAATAATAATATACAACATTTTATATAACACACTATATAGTTATATAAAACACACTATATAGTTTTATTTAAAATATTACCCTAATGCACTTAAAATTTAATACAACTAAGACAAATATTCATATAAAGAATTGATAAAAGACTAAATAATGGATAATACTAGTATAGTAAAAAACAGGTTGCTGAGATTAAAATCAATAAACAGTATCACCCATGTGTTACAATAATTCCTAGAAGCGGAACTTCAATAGTAACATCTATGATAATCCTTGGAAAAACAATTCTGTTCAACACCAGCTTTGTTAAAAAAGCAAGAAGAATAGAACACCTCAACATTTGTTCTAGGAAATTTGGCCTTTACAGTATGTTTCTTTGTCTGACGAAAATGAATTTATATGTAATTATTAATGCCTGTTTTGTTATTTTCTCAGTTCTAATGATTCCTAGGGTGGAGGTGACCCCTATGACCCCAATCCCAAGTGATGAGCATCACGATAAGTTGACCTCTGAGGACAATGTTGCAGGTTTGTTATGTTCAATAATAGACAATGGTCTGTGAAGCCAACATCCCAGCATTGCAAGCAATGTACAGTAGCACTAACTTTTATCAAAATATTTTTATTTTATTTTTTAACCCTCTTCATGCTGAAGGCACCGGATATGCCTTAAAGCGCAGTGCCAGGGAGAGGGTTAAAGAGGTCTATGAAATTTTACATAATTAAGATCCAATATTGTTGAGCTTTTTGTTGTTGATGAGTATTGATGATTAAAAATAATAAAAATCTAAGGATTGGCAGATATGTAAAACTGAATACATTACATTAACCCTCTCCCTGCTGAATTAGGCACAGCCACTACTCTTTAGGTCATATCAGTCACCTTCAGCATGGAGAGGGTTAATTGGTCTGGTTCATGTGCATGATAAAAACCATAGATATAATTAATTGAAACCAGGTTTTAGAGGATCATGGATTCACTTTCTCATCATTACTATCATCAGCTATGGCAGATGTAACTAAGCTGTCGAAGTTGAACAGTTTGACAATGACTAAAAACTCTCTTTCAGAGGAAGAAGGGCAAGGTCGTGCTAGTGAGAGTGAACTCGATACTATGCATGGTGGTGAGTGTACCTACATACATGTATATACAAATATATAGTGTTCTTGGTAGCAGTAATTACTCCCCATGAGGTTGAGCATGTACACTGATCAATTGACAGGTAAAAATACATCAGCACTGCTGAAAAGTAGAAATGGAAATTTATATTGGTTGTCCTCATACTGTTATAATATTACTGATAATCCATAAAATACCATAGAAAACAATTGTAAATGGGGGCGGTTGGTAGTGCAGTGGTAGAACGTTGGACTTCGGAGTCAAAGGTTCCAGGCTCAAATCACGCCCTGGGGGCCCGGTATCAAGTTTTATATGACAACAAAAACATACAAGATATGGACAGTAACGATTCTCCTAATTAATGATGTTGGACCCAGGATATGGATCTGTCCAATTATTGATGTTGGACCCAGGATATGGATCTGTCTAATTAATGATGTTGGACCCAGGATATGGATCTGTCTAATTAATGATGTTGGACCCAGGATATGGATCTATCTAATTAATGATGTTGGACCCAGGATATGGATCTGTCTATGGCCAATTTATATGAGTCGTATTATTTTAATCCTCTTCTGGAGAAAACAACTGTCAACGTGCTAAACATTGCAGTGATCTTCCTTAATGTGGTTAACATCTGAGATCATTGAATTTGTAAACATTGATGTTATGTGCAGGCAACGACCCAGACAATGTGGCTGACAGTGACAGCGACAACTGGCGAGGGACGATGGAGTTCGCCAAGCCTCCGGAACAGGTCACCTTCCAGGGAACCATCACGCCACTTCTAGATGGCCGTGACGCGATCGAGATCCACAACATCAATCTCACACGGCCACAGGTATCTCATTGCCATACTTGGTCTCGAGATTACACAAATATTTGGAATACGATTTCATGCTCGTTATCAGTGCTGGAAAAAATCAGTTAATTTTATCCTTTTTACTCCTGGATGAATTTCCAGTGCTAAAACAAATGATCAAGTTTCCGCTTCTTCCCATCTTTTTATCTCCATTTGTAAATGTAAGCTCCTCTCTGTGTTTCAGCTGATGGAGCTGCTGCAGAGCATTGAGATGAGGGATGACCTCAGCAGCATCAGCATCTCCAACTCCAACCTGGGAGTGGACGAGCTGGATATGTTGATGATGTCCATGTCCAAGTCTCCGTCCAAACCAACGGTCAGTGTCTGGAACTAACTGACCTCTCAGTTTTGATGTCATGCAAATGTACCCAGCCATGTAACTCACAATCCAGACAACTCGGGTTCGAATCCCAGGATCAACACGGTCCTCTGTTATACAAATACTAATGGTTTAGGTCCTGGGTACCCTTTCATGAAGGTCTCATATCCACTAAGAGGTCATAGCAGTGATCGTAGTGATCAGTGAAATAGATAGCACACTATGATCTCTTAGTCAGACCTTTGTGAAATTGTACCCTGTTCAACCGAATTTTCCTCCACGGCTCAACATGCAGTTACATATACCGTATCTTTGCTTATCTTTGGAAAAAGGGTGGTGGTCTTATACCCAAATATGGGCTTATTCCCCAGGATATACGGTACAATAGCTTCTGGAACATGGTCCCAGGTCCCTAATGAAAAGATCTAGATAGTCCATACAAATGATGTGTTATTTCTTGGATGGAATGACGTGACCCTCTTTCAGCAGATTTAACCCAAACTCTGCCAACAATAGATTTCACAGCTGTAGTAATGTGATATTTCACAGATTGTAGGAAAAGATGAGTCTAAACCTTGATTCAACCAGTGAACTGTAGTAATGCTGGTATTTCATTGACCTACAGGTCCTGAATCTAAACTACAACATCATGGGACCTCGTAGTGTGACCCCACTGGTGGAGATCCTCAAGATTAAGCCGTCTATTGAGATGCTGTTGTAAGTAGAACTACTGTACTTTGGTATATTGGGTCCTGACAGGATTTGTGGTATTTAATGGTTAACAAATATTTCTCTGTATTTGGAATGGACCAGTTGCTGGGACATTTTCATATTTTACCAGACATAAAAATCATGTAGAAGATAAATTAACATCTAATACTAAGGTTTCTTTAGTTTCCAAAAAGTGGCAAATGGCCAATTTCAATATTTTCCTCATAAGCAGAGCAAGGTGGATTCCACTTTTGACAGTACAGAATTGACTCTTCTAATTAATAACAGGTTTTAAGATTGGCAATGACCAAGATTCTATTAAATACTAAAAGTTTTCAGTGACCAGTATACTTCTTCATCATAGTAATAGAGCAGATTGCCTTCCACTTTTGAGACTACAGACCCGAGTATGATGTTTCAGGTTACAAGGTAACCCCATTGGCAACGACGGTCTTCAGACCCTTGTAGATGGCCTCCTGGACATAGAGTTCGAGGCTCAGGAGTACAAGAAACGCGAGACTGAGCGCCACAACGGTGCGCCCTTTACTCTTCCTAGGGGGCGCTTCTGCCAGCTGCGTGAACTGGATCTGGGCGAGGCCAGCATCACGGATGAGGGCATGGTGGACGTGGCCCTCCTCCTGGAGAGTAACCTTGACCTTCAGACCCTGAGCCTCAGTAGCAGTCCGGACATCACCCAGCCAGGCTGGATCAAGCTGGCAGCATCCATGGCCAAGAACAAAAAGCTGAAGACCTTGACCTTGGACCACAACAAGGTGGAGGATGCAGGGGTCAGGGTCATCGCCGAAGGTCTGAAGAATAACCTTTCTCTAGCAACTCTCGATCTGGCGGATTCCGGAATCGGGGAGGAAGGAGGGAAGCATCTCATCGAGCTCCTCAAGAAGAATACGACCATCTTGGATCTGACGCTCAGTCCTGGGAACAACATTCCTCATGGCAGGATCGAGGAGATCAACCGGTATTTATCCTTGAATCGGGCAGCCGTCAGCTCGCCGCCAACTTAAGTGTCCCGATACGATTGGATGAACTCTCCCTGGTGCTTGATGCTGATTGGATACTTCACTACTGTCCTTTCCTTGTCATAATTTGCTTGGTATTTATGATTCAAGCCAGATCTGTACTTTGAACTGTCCCATGTTTATAGGTATTTTTCATCTTAACATGAAGGTGTATTTCTTACACAATTAGTATAATATACATGGAAAGTGTGATGTTTATCATATGTATTTTAATGTGTGTTTCAATGAGTGCCAACAGCTAATTATTCATAAATTAACGTAAACTTAAATTTATTAGAAAATAAAACTGGGCAATTATTGTTACGGAGTAGACTGTGACAAATCAGTTATTCATGTATACTTTAGCCAAGAGGAAATACCGTTTATCCGATGCTATACAATTTTCTTTACTATAATACTGTTCATAAAGTTTAATATATTTTTAGCTTTTTATTCTTAGCATCCAGTTACTCAAAGATATTGTCAATATAAAATATTTTCAAATAAAATGTACAATGATTCTAAAGATTTCAACGAACATGTAGTTATATTATTTTCTATGAAGAAAAGGTCTCCATTAAAAATATCTCTCAGCTTGCTTAAACTGTAGTAATTTTAATGTAGTTTCCTTTTAATTCTATTGTGGGATGCAGTTTTAGATATTTTATGCAGAATCATACATTTATTGAATTGTATATTCCATATTTCATTATGTTTACATTTTCGCAAACAAGCATCCATACATGTATTTTCAAACTGATAACTATATAAATATATATTCTTTTGTGGGATTATCACAATGATTTGCTTGAATACATTGTGTCATGGTTTCTATTTAAGACATTTAAATGACATGGTTTAAAACCGGTATTTTCAGAATGATTACAAAGTTAATAAAAAAAACATGTTATTTCCATTTAGTTTCATTGATTACAATTATTGAACTATTTTCTTGGTAGTGAACTTCTTAATTGCTAATATTATTATATTAAAATGTCGATTCCTATCTAGATTTTCTTTCCAGTTTGCCATCCTCTCTGCAAGTGGTTTATGACGGATGGTGTTATGAAAGATTTGATATTTAATTGAAGCAATCTGTGATACAATCAGTGATTCAAGTCCCAGTTGGATTTTAATTATAGGTAATGCTCATTAGGGAATCTCAGAATGCCTCCAGCATTGACAAGGCTAATAGTATATTGCATTACTGGGTCAATATAACCTTTGTATGAGAGCTTGTTCTGTCCAGTCATGTTTTTTGTATATATAGGTTCTGGTGGAAGACCTGTTCTCTACAAGTCAATATTTCTTAAAATTTATTCAGATAAAAATATTTTTAGCACATCATGCTTCATGAAAGTTTGGCACAACTTTGAATGATTTATCTATTTTTTTTCAATGTACTTAAATATTACTGAAATAGGCCAAAATGTTCACAGATATAAAACAAGACATAAAATACAAAGGGAAAATTGGCCAGCATAATTAGTAAAATCTGGTAGTTGCAATCATTAGGATATATTTGTTTTCTATTTACATCAAAATCATGTCCTAAGTGAAATAGTAATTAGTTTCACAAGGTTCATCGAAGCAAATTAAAAATGATTACTTTCATAAGTTTTAGCAATTAAAAAAAATATATACATTTTGTAATGGACATAAAATTTATGTTAAGTTGATTGTCCTGTGATAATCCATCATTTGTTCCAAACTTAATTAGTGTAGGTTGTGAAAATGCAGAATTTGCTTGCAAATCTTTGACTTGGTGGTGTGACCAGATTTTCCAACAGCCAATAGAAACTTACAGAACAAAAGTGAATTAACTGGGTTTTTTTCCATTCTATTGCCATATCGGTCTGTTATGACAGATAGCATGCTGGTTAAGAATATCATACAAGACTCAATTTGACCAATACAATACATGCACTACAAATATAGTATTTAGTTTACAAGAATAAAATATTATATTATAGAATAATTATATATGTATAAGATTCCTGAATACTTAATATATGTATAATATCTTTTTTAATATTTAAATTTATATTTTTGTTCCCGTTATCAACAAGTTTTTATTCATTACCAAATGCACAAACATAATGTATGCTAATAATGTTTTTAGAAAAGTCGAAGCTTTACTTTATTGCAGTAACATCCAAGCTCCCTATATAAGATATTGTATATATTATTGACACTTTATAACATTTTAGTAGGTCCTCTTGTGATGTCTCAATAGTGCCTTAAAACTTGTATAGGCTTTAGCCGAGGTAACAAGGGAAGCAACTTCTCTACCCTTTGCAATTTTCCCCTCTGTTTGATGGTTTGTTAGTTTTCAATGTGATAATAAAAAAGCGGCTGACTGTCAATTGTTTATTATTGTTGTGTTATCATTGCAATGTAGCGAGTCCATTTGATCAACAATGGTGTCTTCGTGGTGCTGGACGTCCAAGCAGATACAGTTCTTCTCTTAAACCATCTTCTTTTTTTTTAAATGGGGTTTAGAGCCACTTTCAAGATTCTTTCACTTATATCACGGCTTGTCAGTTTAGGGCAGGAGGAAACCCGCAAC
>JAUTBT010001346.1:0-10700 GCA_032361225.1 Lepetodrilus schrolli | reverse complement strand
ACGAGTTTAACCAGCACTTTCAAATCGTTCATACTTCAGTGAACAACCATAAAATGACGGTCATTTCTTAAATGAATCTAAACATATACTAAGACCAAGCGTAATGGTTGCATTGTATTAGTGGTGTTACTTGACCTTAACCAAGATGGTAGGTATGCCAATGGATTGCGCAATTGGACAGCACATAATATTCTATATAGCTGGTCGAATGGTGCGGGGGTATCCTTCCTACAGAGAGACATTTTGAGTAACTCCCCTATTAAAGTATAGTACTACAAGAGCATTATTTTGCATTTAATTTTAACATGTGTGCCTGTATGTTTGTATGCATAAGAACACACGTGTATGCGCGCCCATTGTATGTGTCATACAGATAATATATAAGATATTTATATCATTGTGCATTATTTGTAATGTATCGTTCAACCGTCTCGTACTTCTTTTAGAATGGCTTGTATGTATTATACTCTGTATATGGTTATGTATTTTTAGTGTGTATTACTAAAGTGTGAGAAGTTAATACACACTCTCTTTATCTGTTTCTCTCTCGTTCGATTTTTTTCTCTTGTTCGCTCTCCCATCAAAGGGATATTATGATTATTAATTATAACATGTACATTCGTCATTATCTGCACAATAATGAACGATAAACACATATTAAAATTATGTATATATTATATAAGCCTATGGCAAAACCTGGGAATCGATATATCTACATTTAGAAATGACAATTTGGTAATTTGGTGTTATACACAATTCTCTATTACACGCTATAGTGCGGTCTGTAACGAGATGTTGTTCGCACATGCCTCTTCTCTCGTATTTGGTATCACATGTTTGAAAAACCACTTTACTTTGATCTCATCCTGCTATTTGGACGCACTGACCACATGCGTGATGCTGTATTGCCACCAAACACAGTTTATGCTTCCAAAGGTATGTATGATGCATCCAGCAGTTAGGAACCTTGGCTATATACTCTCGGGTAAGTCAGTAAATATTTAAAGTGGTTCCACAAACGTTGAGGAACTTTTGATGCTTTACGTTTAATTGTATGTACTTTGGCCCAGTTGTGTTCTAGATGTGTGAACAGAGGCATGAACACATTTCTTTTTATATACGGTAAAGTTTATAGCAGATTTATCCTAATATATGTGACGCATTTGATTGCAAAACTCTGAGCCAAGCAAGAACAAATGTATGAATTGGTATCCTGTTGCCATATCTACAATGAACTGCGCATACACAGTAAAGAGTCTCATGAGTGTAACTAACATTTACAAGTGAAAAGACAACATTTATTCTAAAGTGTGAGCTGTATTTGATGGCAGAAATCTGAGTCAAACCAAAACAAATGTGTGAATTGGTAACCTACTACAAAGAACTGCAATGCTCATATATATATATATATATATATATACATTGCAATTTAAGTCTAACAATTTAACATTTACAATTGAAGAGACTTGTCTAATGTACGAGATGTATTTTATGCATCAGCAGGAACAAATGTGTGAATTGGTAGCCTATTGCTACTATGGACTGGACAATGAAAGTAATATGTTTTCATAGTTAAAGTGTATCAATTGAATGTAACACACAAAAATGGACAACATTTGCTATTGTTTATATTTAAACTACCAAAATTCGATTAAATGATTAATGAGTAATTGAATCAACTGCCAAGTGTGCCTGCTAAAGGAGATCAATCAATTATAATATTACTTTAAAGGTATACAATCACGGCTTGTTGACATATTTTATAATTATTATTTTTGCTCGCAATTATTGTATTAAACATTTCGAGATAAAAAGTAAATAGCATGAAAATACTGAAAACCTGTGGGATATGCGGAAAAGGTAGCTTGCTACCCAATAATAGTGTGTAGACAAATCAAATGTACATACTTCCAGTTAAATTACCTTTGACCATGAAATATGTCATCACCAATCAGTGATTGTATGCCTTTTAGAATATCGATTTATGGAGAATAAACTGGTAATTTTTAGATAAGGAGGAGCAACCCCGATCATACAGAATATGATGCTATATATAGTCGAGTTAGTGACTCGTACACATACGTACCGTGAATAACCCAGATAAATATAGACTTGGAACTGAGCATGCGCATGTACCAACCACTCTAGTGGGAGTGGGACCTGGAAAGTACCTGTAATGAGTTGGTAACCATTAGTTAATTTCAAAGTTTGTATAATGGTTTCTGGGAGTATTTAATTCGAAAGGTAGGTCCACAGTCTTATGTGTTATATGATAGGCATGCCTACAGTGATGGTGTGTGTATAGTATAGCAAATATGGTGACAGAAATTGTGTAGAAATACCATACAATGCCCCAGATTTCTAGTTTCGGTTTGACCTGTTGATTCAGTTCGCGTTTGAGTTTCAGTTAATTCAAAGAATGTTATGTAATATATCAGCTGGCGTACATGTGAAATAAACATCCAGAACCTCGGGTACTAGAATATAGATACTGTAACCAGATATAGTAACCATCATTGTAGACATGCCTATCTCTATAAATAATGTAGCCTAACCGTTCCGCCTGGCAACTAGCTGAATAGGTGTTGCTCTTCAATATACCCCGAGTTGTATCTAACCATGTATGCATGTCATTAAAGGGTCGTACCGTAGTCCGGGCGTACATCATGGCATAAGCTATAATACTATATCAGGAAGTTACGCCCGACACACACACGCACGCACAGACACACACGCACACACACACACGTTTTAAACGCAAGGTAAAATATAGAGATAATTATAACCAGATAACTTCCTGATAAGAAATTTAGGTCAAATTATACAATTCGAGTATATCTGAATTATATTGTTGCCATCTAAAGTGTTTACACACGCGCGCATACACACACGCGCGCGCACACACACACACACACACACACACACACACACCAGGCGCGTAGCTGCCTATACGCAAATACGCAGACGTATCCACATCAATTTCCTAGTTAACTTTATTTTTTAAACAAAAGATAAACATTCAGTTACAGTACTGGCGAATCCACATTAAAATACCCCTAGCTACGTGCCTGAAAACACACACACACACACACACACACACACACACACACACACACACACACACACACGCGCGCGCAATAATGATGCCTTATCCTCTCGTCGTAACATAATAATAATATGCATATTTATATTACGCCAAATCCTCGCTCGAAAGCCTGCTCATAGCGCTACATTACCAACACCCTGGGGAGTATACAACCCAAGCTGCCGTTCAAAACGTTAACATTCGCTTGTCCATCTCTTCCTACCGGGAATGCATATCTTCTGTACTAAGCTAATGCTATTTACACATCTCTAAGTATTACTTAGTATTACGGACATCTAATATGTAATCAAGGACAAGGTTGAAACTTTTATTACGAATCTGCGCAAGTTGAAGCTTGTTAAAGGCATGCCAGGATGTTTTAGGTTTTGGATATCAATGTCTATTACTACCTTGTGTTGCAGCATGGCGTCAGGTGGGGAGCCTGGCATCAGTGACCACGATGAAGAGATGGGGAGACAACTCTCCTGCAGCATCTGTCTGGAGCTGTTCGTAGACCCAGTGCTGCTACCGTGTCTTCACTCCTTGTGTCGAATGTGTTTGGACACATTCTGCGCTAAGAATGGGGAGAGATTGCAGACCATACTGTGCCCAGAGTGCAATACTCAAATAGACCTAGGCGAAATTGGACCCAAGCATTTGAAACGAAACTATCCTTTGAACAGTTTGGTCGCTATTTATAGAGAGTCTACTAAAACGAGAAACAGGTCGAGGGCGCCTAAGAAAGAGAAGATAACCCATGGCCAACCTCCCCAAAATCGCATTGATGGTATCACAAGGAACAATGTTCTTGATCAGACGATGCCTGGACTACAAGGCCACCTCCAGAGCCAATCGATTGGGCCCGAAATCCCAATATCTGATCTGCAAGGGACCCAATGCGGACCTAGTCCAGCTGCATCACAGCCAGAAGCGAGTGTAGCTCATACAGATCCATCAAATGCTATTGCAGATGGTCAACAACTTCCGGCGACCTGCTGCACATGCAAACTAGAAAAACCAAAGAAGGCAGATATGATTTGTCGCACGTGTAACCTTTCGTTTTGCATGACATGTTTAAGTCTGTACCATCCCGACAACATGGGCCACACGCTTACGAAGATAAACTCTTCAGAACCGTCTTGGAACGTTGCACAGGTAAACGTCAAGAGAGCACGGTTTGAAAAAAAGTCTAATTAAATATTTCCTTGGTGCGTTTCACGACAGACACACACACACACACACACACACACACACACACACACACATATATATGTATATATATGCACCTAGTTTCTTCTCTTCTCTTTAATATACTAACTTAGTATATCAAATTCCGCTACAGGATAATCAAGCATATATCATAAAATTATCTTATTATATATGGCACAGTTATACTGAAGCACATCACACATACATTACGTGCTTGTGTAATAATGCCATTGTACCAAACGGATACATCTTTAACAAAATTGTTGCAGCCAAGCCAATGTCCTATGTGCGACCCCAGTTCAATGACGACAATTCGGTGTATGGATTGCGGGTTGGCCTTTTGCGACTGGTGCCTTGTTGCTTACCACCCTACCACAGTGACAACGAACGATCACACGCTGGTGCAACTGAGGGCAGCCCCAGCGCGACCCCAGCCTGGTGCAGCGATGCCCACGATTGCTGCCGACCAACCAGCAGTCCCGGTTGCTGATGTAACAGCTAACAGAACTTCCTTGGGACTTGCCGACCATTCAAGAAACAGTGTAAGACTAAAATTTAAACATTATGGGCCATTCCTGCTTTTGGTAATTTCTGTATTTACCGATCATTCCTGCTTCGGTTATTTCTGCGTTGAGTGATCATTCCTGCTTCGGTAATTTCTGCAATTTCTGCGTTGAGTGATCATTCCTGCTTCGGTAATTTCTGCGTTGAATGATCATTCATGCTTTGGTAAATTCAGCGTTGGTAACATAATAAAATGGCTCGCGTTAACGTTCCCAACTAGTAAACGATTCCTACTGCATTAATACTGCATTCATTTATCTGCACATTTAAATAGGTGGGCGATCAATGTATCGTGCAAGAACTTGCTCACTTTGCGGATGATTATAAGTGTACCAGTTGCAACAACGTTCTTCCTTCCACTGCTTCGTACAAGTGCCTGGATTGCTCCACGTTCTATTGTGAGGGTTGTGTAACCGTTCACCAGTCGGAACATCCGGGCCATTCAGTTATGGATGTCAGTCTGACAATACCAGACGTGCCAGCTGCGGTACCAGTAGCACCCTCCATCAAATCGGATCGGCGTCCAAAGAAGGCCGTTAATGTGCAGGTGGGCTTTCTGTTCGTTCTGTAATTCAAGATAGAAGTTCGAACGGAACGAATTAGTTCAACGAGTTGACATGCAACAGTAAATGCATTTTTAAAAAGCCATTCATGAAATGCGATTTACCTATATAGAGATATGTAAAGTAGTATATCAACGCTTTACAAATCTGTTTTAAGTGTACACAATGTCATGGCTATCATCGTAGGCTATGCTATCATGTGTTTCATAATGAACAAATATTAATTAGCTTTTAGGATCGATATATATAGATTATTAACCGAATTAATACCGTCTATATCCTGCACTTAGGAATAATATTCGTATTAGACGAGCTAAGTGTAGGATATAGACGCCATCTAAAGACACGAGGTTAATAATCTCTTTATCATCTAATGTCAACCATAAATACTTCTCTATAAGAAGAAACCATCAACGCGTGAATCGACATTTTATAAAGTTACGCGTAGGAATGAATGCCGGTCAGTAAGTTGTAAACCGATTAACGCATTGATAAATACCACAAAGGAAAAGAAACAACTTCTTTTCACAAATTGTAAACATATATTAAATGCCCTCGATTAGCACATCTAGTTTCCGATCGTAATTGTCATTTTGTTAACTATTTCCATATAGTAGCATCTATAAATAGTAGTCAGACACGATCAGAGCTCCCTAATTTGCATAGTTAGCATGTCAGGCAAAGTAGCATGATACACTAAATATCTGTATACTTGCTTGCTCATAAACCTACTTGAATTGCATTCACATTACTGGTTATTTCAAGGTAATTTGGTAAAATTTTAATAAATATTGTTATTTTTAGGGGGAAAAAATTGCAAAAACAGTGTAAATAATGGGTATATTCAACTTTCCATTAGATGATAAACGAGT
The DNA here is from genome assembly GCA_032361225.1 of Lepetodrilus schrolli. Lineage (NCBI taxonomy): Eukaryota > Metazoa > Mollusca > Gastropoda > Lepetellida > Lepetodrilidae > Lepetodrilus > Lepetodrilus schrolli. The sequence continues at coordinate 4,407 of JAUTBT010001346.1, read as the reverse complement.
ATATTACTAAATACTAGTATTGTTTGGAAAATTGCCCACCATGTATGGCCTACATGCATGCATCACACACATACACATGCACACACATTAGAATAGTATTATATTTTAAATTTCTATTCACAATTTGTTTTAGCTGAAGCTGATAGAACTAATGAACATACGAGGAGATCTAATGACAGAACTATTAACGGTCTTGGCAGCCAGACGAAAGCTCCTCGAGGTATGTACTGAGCAAAGGGAGACAACTGCACGATTCTAAGCGAAACAAGTTTTTACCTCGCACACATGCAAGATATAGAGCGCACGTTTGAATATTATTTTCACTATATTCATTGAGTAGGAATTTGCTTTATTCACTTTATAAATACCGTATTGGAGAAATACTTGTACCTAATTGGACTATGTTACGTTACTGTTTGAAACTGTAGATTGGATATGACATCATATGTGTAAAGACTTGGCATTTGCATTATAGAACACTCCCAAACACACATGTAGGCTATATATTAATAAAGAAATCAACTTTCATTTATAAAAAAAACCTTGGCACATTTCAAAGTCAACATACTGTTGTGATATATAATGCGCGTTCCTTCCTTTTCAGGAACAGTCACTACCACAGAGACAATCAATGCGTCAATGAGTTACCTCCAAATACAGGCGGGGCATGTAACAAGATGTATAGTAGAGAGGTAAATAGTTGCCCCTGTTACATACGATGGGCATATGTCGTCAGCGCTACGGATGTCCTTCTGCCATAAACTGATAACGCACACGGCAAGCAAACAACGCGTTTAGCTAAACAAAAACGTGATTTTGTTTGCCGTATGGTCGACTGTTTCGGACGTGCGCAGTCACCACCTCTAATGTTTATCGAAACACGAACATTTTTCTTTGTCGTGTGCGTTGGACTTAACGGGTGTAGTCATAATTCATGCTAATTTTTATATTCATGTATGAATGCACTTTTCATGACTAGGAATTATCCTGAAGAAAAAAAGAATGATCTTGTCATGATTGATTCATCATTATGCATAATATGTACCAGTACAGATGTATATGTTTATAAATTTAAAATATTTGTTAATTACCAACTCAGTGGAGAATTGTATGTTCAATGTGTGTTCAAATCCATGTATATATTAATAAATAAAGTAGAGTATTGCTCAATCACCGATAGACAACTACTTCGACATGTTTGATTTGCATTCAAAGAAAAGAAAAAAATGTAAGAAAATACTACCTATTTACCAGGGATGTTTCGTTCTTGATCGATCAAGATGTCTGACCAATTAATACCAAGGCAATCCGCTGATGTCACAACACACACATTATCCTATTATTCCAGGCCGTAACCATTTCATTAACAAAATTGCATTGATCAATATGTTGCGAATGGTAAATTTCATGGGTTTATATATTATTCATGGGGTTATAGATTATTCTTTTCCAAACGTCTGTTTAGAATTCCGGTACAACCAAATATGGTCATGCAATATATTGGGTAAGAATTACAGGCAGATCAAATCAATTTCTTTTATCATTGCGTCTGACCAGCTACACTGGGTACTGTTACCCACTAGAGACCATAGCGCTTTCATAGGTCCCCGTTCGCCATATATAATCTACAAGTGCGGGAAACGATTTCCAGGTCGCTTGTAAATTGGGGCTGTAAGTGTGTCACGTTTATTTTTAGAATTTCCCCGAATTTCCCAAGTTCCGGTAATACGCTGTTAATACAGATCGTGTGATTCAATTTCTGTTCGATTCACAGATGAATCATGTTGTTCAGCATGGTCCACACGTGATAGATCGGTATACAACGTAAGGTACGTAAATAAAACAACAGCCACGCACATGTCACGTGTAGGTTATCACCCAGAATCTTTAAATCGGATACGTCTACAAATATAATTTGACCCACTTGTGCGCGCTATAGGTATTTAAAGGAACTCCTAGCTCCATTAAATCTACAAATAGATGCATACAAATGTTTCATCTTTGTCAGCTATCTCCAAGATATTAATTAAGAGGGACTACAGATTATCTATCCCGAGTGAAATTAATGTTGTAAGTACAAGTACCAAGTAGATGGTTTTTATGCAACATAGTCAAACTTGAAGAAAACATAAATTATCATAATTCATTATGAAATCATCTATAAACGGCGGTTCCAGAAGTCCAGAAATGAATGCATGTCTAATGAGATAGATTTACTCACGGATAAAACGATTCGTCCGCAAGCACAATTGAGACCATTGAAAATACAAGTTTCAACATTATACATATTATGGCTTCACCATCTAATAGAAACCTTTGCATGTTTACAGTCCTGACACTGATTTATCGAAACAAGCTTGAGTTTGAGATTTTGCTCACCTAAGATTTCTCCCATTGACTCAGTCCTGTAACGAGTAAAAACTCAAACCCAGCTGAGATTTTATTCAAGTTACAGCACTGAGTCAATGGGAGAAATGTCAACTGAGCAACATCTTAAACTTCAAGTTTGTTTCGAGAAATCAGATCCTGGTGATAACTAGAATGACGTAGATATGGATACAGTTACGACACATGCAATCAATATGTAAAGAACGACAGATACGATACTGTAGAAGGTAAAACATCTATGAAGTCTAAACTTTACATGTCAATCAATATGTAAAGAACGACAGATACGATACGGTAGAAGGCAAAACATCTATGAAGTCTAAATGTTACATGTCAATCAGGTGCTGCAATCGACAGAGAAAAGATTCTTTTCTGATCTGCATTGTTTTTATTTCCTGGCTTACATAGAGCCAAAATGATTCCATCTGGTGTGCCATCCTTTGAAGCACTGGTGGTATTCACTGCTTTATCATTTGATATAGAATTCGCTGAGCAAACCCAACGATCACAGTTGACAGATGGACACCGATATCCAGTCAGTGTCCCCGTGATTCTAGTATCACTGCCATTGTCCAGTCTATTTAGATACTGGTAATCTTTAGAATCGTTTCTGATATGTCGGGTTCTCGACACTGTTCTTATCGCCATTGTGTTCAGCCTCGCTCAGATGTGTCGACCATCTGCAGACATACCCTTATGATGAGCCAGTGACATAGCTGGCATTATTATAATCTTCAACATCACCATCATCGTCATCATTGTCATCATCAGCATCCTCATGAACAAAAGCTGCCCATTTACTTTCCTTCCTGAAGGTAGATATCAAATTCACTTTTTTCTTCTCAGTGTAATTCTGCAAACCACACCTAGCTTCCTCGACTTGTGGATCACACCGAGAGACCCTGGCTTGTTCTTGTACAGCCACTGATCGATCACATCTAGAGCCACTGGCTTGTTCTTGTAGAGGTAATGGTGAACTACACATAGAGCCTCTGGCTTGTTTTTGTAGAGCTACTGATGGATCACATCTAGAACCCATGGCATGTTCTTGTAGAGGTAATGGTTGATCACATCTAGAACCCATTGCATGTTCTTGTAGAGCTAGTGGTGGACCACACATAGAGCCCCTGGCGTGTTTTTGTAGAGCTACTGATGGATCACACCTCAAGCCTCTGGCTACTTGTTGATTCTCGTGCATCTCATAACCAAATGAATCCACATGGTTAGGTACTTGAATACGTGGAATATGCTCTCCAGTGTGATGATTATCATCTTTGACATGCCCAGAAACACACCCGTGGTTTAATGTACCTGCTTTCTGTCGTCTATATAGATATGGATGTCCCTGAAGCTTTCTGAAAATTAACATTTAAACAATTTGTTACGATTAACGAACATTACACATAATAATATGTTGTGTTTAAAGCTGTTTTCTCATACCATCACAGTTAGACATTGTAACTGGTAGTAAAAATTATAAAACCCTTAAGCAATCATTCGAATTTAAACCTCTCCCTGCTGTATTATGCATAGGTACCGCTCTTCATGGCATCTCCGGTTTCCACCAGTATAAAGAGGGTTAAAGGGGGTCCTGGTGTCATTTGAAAATTTGCAATGTTAAAGGTATCTGTGGGACCCCCTGCACTAGTACTAACTGATATATTACTAGTGACTACTACTAACTGATGCATTACTGGTGACTAGTACTAACTGATATATTACTAGAACTAACTGATATATTACTAATGACTAATACTAACTGACATTACTAGTGACTAAAACTAACTGACATATTACTAGTGACTAAAACTAACTGAAATATTACTAGTGACTAGTACTAACTGACATATTACTAGTGACTAGTACTAACTGACATATTACTAGTGACTAGTACAAACTGACATATTACTAGTGACTAGTACTGATATATTACTAGTGACTGGTACTAACTGATATATTACTAGTGACTACTACTAACTGATGCATTACTGGTGACTAGTACTAACTGATATATTACTA
>JAUTBT010001345.1:0-10700 GCA_032361225.1 Lepetodrilus schrolli | reverse complement strand
TTGTAAACCATTGCAACAGGAGATATCAAGAACTACTTCTCACACCTGGAGTCAAATTCTAAATTATACTCCATACTTGCACTGTTCTGATTTTTTCCTGATGATTCATCACAGTTTTTTTTTCCTCCCCCCAGAGAACACTCTCCCTATTTCATGCTGAATCAAGTTTTCAGATTGAAGTTATATATATATATCAGCAAAAGCATGTGGCTGCTATAATAGAAATAAATTAATACGCTTGTAATCTTTACGATTATAGCATTCTGACAATACGCATTAGAGCTCTCTACAAAGGCGACTTAAAAGTAATATTTGCGACATTAAAATTACATTTTAATATAAAGCCTTGCCAAAACAAACGGTAAAGCTGCGGTCACACTAATTAAATATCGTTATCGTTGCAGTGTGGCCGGCCTCGAGATTACGAAACGATTTCATTTTGAACACAAAGTTTTGTTCACAAATCCCCATATAAAATTTGAGTTTGAGCATGAAATCATAGTCAGAAAAGTTTCGTGATCTCTGGGCTGTGTACTATAATTTGCACTAATAAGGATTTTTTCCCCCACAATCTCGTTACCGTTGTCGTGCTCGGTGTGACAGCGCCTTAAAACGGATCACGGTTGCCCCGAATCTTAATCCTGTCCACAGAGATCGTGCTCTCGGGGTTATCATACCGAAAAGGAAATGGATCTGGTTTAAGCTTTCACAATCAGTTATCGGTGCAGTATATACAGTTAAACATATCTTAGTCCGTCACGTTTGTTATCTATATTCGTCGACTATACATCATGGCGTGACAAAGTATGTGGGAGAGTCACGTTTACTTAGCTTAGCCGACCATAACGCGTCTTAGACACATGTCACTCACGTTAACGGTGTCGCATTATGTATGTGTACTATGACAAATACCCACTTTATACATACACAAACATACAGTATACCTACATAGTTTTATTAGTATGCGTATACATGTAAATGTACCTTGGTCTGTCAGTACTGGCCGGTGCTCGCAGGTTTACTGCAACATTCAACGGATGTTGCGAGTTTCCTCCTACCCTAAACTGAAAAGCCATGACATAACCGAAAGATTCCTGAAAGCGGCTCTAAACTCCAATTTAAAATTAAATAAAAAATATATATTACATACAGTCGACCCCGTTTATCCGGACGGTTGAGCTCCCGGCAATATCGTCCGGATGTCCGAATTTGGCAAGAATGAATAGACAAACAGATAGACGACTTCACTTCATTTATCACACATTATGATCCATGAAGCATACATGAACTGCTCATAGAGCATAATACTATACATGCTATCATCAGCTGATAATACATCGAGTCAATTCAATGGAGAAAAAACCCCAAAGAAATGATAATGTTGCACCATTAACTGCGATTAAATTCGTCGGTATACACTTCACATGATACAGTGATTTTTAACATTTGACGTCACTATCTTCAACATAACAAATGAAATATCGGTAAAATCACACAATGTTTACCTCACCCTACACATTCTGTTGGCATCCCTAGAAAATACATCTGGTTTAACGAAGTGATGCATTCAACATTTCGTCCGACTACCTCACGTGTGTTAGTATTCATAGAAATGTTGCTGTTCCAGATATTGCTTTGTGTTGGAAAATCAACTTCAGTTTATGCCTCTCATTCATGTTAGCACAACGTAATGTCATAGATCCGCTCTTGGAATAACCTGAACGGCAACACTGAAATACTTCATCTTCCGATTTGAAGTCATGAATCAAGTCGTCGTAGCTTAAAGAACGTCTTCTCCCAGCCATTCAATTGGAATAACTCTTAAAACGAGTTTGTTTTCTTTGGTTTATCATTTTTATCATTTTTGCCAGCTGCTCCGCCAGTCCCTACGAGCTGCTCTGTTGCTTTCGAAATATATTCCGTTTTAACATCCTGGCTTTTGCTTCGGACTCTCTGAATCTTGACTGGGAACAAACAACTCACGGAATGCGCAAAGTCCATTGCGATATGTATTCAGGATAGCGTTTGAGTTGTTTCTGTAGAACAAGTCAGATGTTTATATACTGTTCAATGACGTAGTAAACAACCTTCCAGTTTGTAATAATTATAGCATGGAGAACACGATGCGGGGGTGTCTATATGTAATATATTCTTACAGTCGGTACGTTGCATGTGTACACTGCTTACGTGTTAAAGTTATATAATTAGAACTTGTGAAAGTTGTAAATACCAATTACTCGTAGCTAGATATATGTATATACGTCATTGATAATTATAATGTTTACTTGGCAACTATACGGAGTTTTAACACATTCGTTTATATATGACGTCATTTAACTGTTGATTTTTAGGAACAGTTATTTTTGTATCCTCAAGTAGATTTTGACGAATCCTTAGTCAATAATACGCGTGAGCACATGTGTATAAGGTCGTATATCTATATGGTAATATTTCAGCTTAGCTATCAGTCATTGATGTAGTATTAGAGAGGTCTCGCAAATGTTGACGTCTAGTAGAATTACTGATAGTAAGCTAAGTCAATTTTACAAGATTATGATGGATTAGCACCTTCATATTTGTCAGATAAACTCCCAGCAAATGTCAACCCTAAATCTAATGGTACTCTGAGAAATGCTATAAATGGTATTGTACCATTTACTCGTACAACTTTAGCTTATGTTTCATTCATCCCCTCAACCAGTAGACTATAGAATGAGCTACCAAATGAAATTAGGCAATGCGACACTGTATCAAACTTTAAATCTAGTATAAGAAACCGATATGTTATTGCACCTGACTATTATTCCTATGGGGCAAGGAAATACTGTATTTTACTCACTAAACTTAGATATTCCGTCAGTCCATTGAATAACGATTTGTTTAAAATTGGAATATCTGATATTGCTTCATGTCTATGTGGTAATCCCTGTGAAAACGCTGTCCATTATTTACTTGAATGTCCGACATACAGCACATATCGTGAAGACATGCTAGAAAATATTCAAAGAATTACTATGCAACATAATATACATATCAATGTTAATCTGTTACTAAATGGCTGTTCGGACTTAAATGTATCTGGAAATGAACAAACAACGAATTGCTTAAAATGCTTATGTAAATATTTACTATTATATAATATGTACATGTGTCTTTCATTCTTAATCTTTCTTTCTTCTATCCGCATCTTTTCTTTCCCTTCTCTTGGAGCGGTTTTCATTTAAGTTGTTAACTTGTAACCTATCCATTTCATCTTGATTAAAATATGTTTAAACATAAACTTACTGATATTACTTTGTTTCTTTGTTCAATCTATCTAAAAATAACAATATTGGCTGCATAAAGAAAAAGAACAGAAATAAACAAACGACCAATGCATGGCTAGTGCATGGAATACATTCGTACACTTGGATGGTTATCTAGATCCAGATGAAAATTAAATAAAATGTTGTCACAATACTAATGCATGTGATAATGATAATGTAAGTTGATGGTACTAAAACGAACGGCACACGAAGCAACAGGAAGCGAGGAGATGGTAATAAAAAATACGAAGAATCCCAAGGTGGCGTTGTCTGCCGTAAATCTATGCAGGCTACGGTTTGGCATGTCGCTTTGACCAACAATTAAACCAGTTTATCTTTACGTTAGCACCCAACTAAAGCCGCGAGTATTAACTACAGTATATATATATATACTTCAATATAAAAACAAATATATGTGGAAAACCGAGTAGAAATACCTTCAAATACTTTAATTTGTTAACAGTAATCGCCTTACATGGAGCAGGCTAGATCGCCGTCAATAACGGGAAACTACACGTCGGACGAGTCTCTGACGTCATATACTGCACACAAACTAATGACGTAACCGTATCCGTAATGGTAACCGTGGTGTTGTGATAATAAAACGACAAAGCTAGTTCGGTTATATTATAATAATTTGTAAAAACTTTGTTGGGGGTGGGGGTTGACGCAAGGCTTAAAGGCATACACTCACAGGTGGTTGACCGATTTAAGGACCTACAGATTTTTTTACTTAGATATTTCTTGAGGTACAAACATCATACTACGTATACTAAATGAATATATTCCAATTCGGTGCAAAACCATCACTTAACCTGTCATTGTATGCCTTTATTTATTAACTTTCTAAACCATTACATATTAAGTAAAGTGAGAACAGAAATAATAATAATAATAATAATAATAATAATAATAATGTGAGAATATATATTGGGCAAAATCCATGCTCGATTGCGTGCTCATAGCTATGTAGTGCTACACTATTACCCGTGTATGAAATATGAAGTATGAAACGTTAACGTTTCATTAAACCTCCATTAACTAATGCAGCATTACGTTAGCATTAAAAGGCAATGCAGTAATAACGGATAATGACGTCGTTAGTTAATGACATTTTCATACAACCAGGTCCAGATCAATAGATCAGTTTCACCCTCTCAACTCCTTGGGGAGTATACAATCCAAGCTACCAATTAGCGTGCCAGGTTTATATTCACAATTCCATTTCATCCTTCCGGGAATGGTCCAAAATAAGAATTGGTTAATGTGTGTAACAGATGTACACTGTAACGTAATTATACTGAACGACCGAGGCTATATTCACCCTCGATAACTGCGTAATTAACTCCCGGTTGATCGTACCTATTTATCATAATAAGCCTGGTTCATTGTTAAGATTCTATTGTCGTAAATAAACGCAAACATTTTCCGGTAAATACATTTCGTATGTTGGTGGGTTGTGGGTGTTTCTAGAAAAATTACTGTTGATAATTTTGACCTAAATAGTAACTTACAGACCCAGAGGGTACGAAACATTTTTGAGTATGATTCCCGGTAAACACACACCGTTAAGTAGGATGTCAAGTAGGCAGATGGGTGTGGGTGTGGGTGTGGGTGTGGGTGTGGGTGGGTGTGGGTGTGGGTGTGATCTTTCCAATAAGCATAATTTATATACACATTATTATTATTAGTAGTAGTAGTAGTAGTATTATTATTGTAGCAAAACTACCACGTTGACGTCAACTCAAGGCGGGTTATGATTTTAAATATTCACAGCAAAAGAAGTTAGGTGTCCTGTCACGTGTCCGGCCCAGGACACCTAAACGTTGATGCTAAAAAATAAACCAGGACACCCCTAGGTGAAAGTGTGCTGCCAGGATTCTGTCTGGTCCTGTTAGGATCCTGGAACAGGACACCTCAACTACTTTACTGTGATTCATTATGATCATGCCATGTACACAAATTTAGATGATATCAATGCACACATTAATAGGAGGTAGTCATATTGTGAATCAATCTAGACGTAATTAGTACATAGTCTGGCAGGTAATGTTACAAACCCCTGTTTGGTATCCTTACTCAAAAACTATTTAACGCAGGTCACTAAAAGTTTGCACAGAGTTATGAAATGCATATACCCTACCAATTACAAAGTTATAGCAACAGGTGAATTACATAGAGTATTAATTATTGCACTATTTACTACGAAGTTGTTCTTCGAATTTGTATACACACGCACATCCTCCACCGATTAGCTACAGTTATTATTGAAAGAAGCTTGAAAGCGGCGTAAAATAATAATAATATATTCGTTTTTAAATAAATAATTTAAAAAAAAAGAAATATATTATAAAATATGTTTTTTTCTTGATATACTGTAGAGGTCTAGCTATGTAATTTTCGACAGGGCAAACACAACTCTTTTAAATATAACGTCCACTCAATTTAAACTCCAGGAAATAACAGTTACATGTACAAGTATGTACAGACATAATTCATTAAAACATAATACAAATTACTATTTATAAATGAAATATGCTTGTATGTAATTTCATTATGCTGCCGTATTGAGTCATATACATGTACCGCCATTGCTCCTTCTTCTTAGACGCGTATCCAAAACGATAAGCTTCATCTCGCCGTAGATAACCACAGATGCCACGCTGAACAAATTGTTGTGAATAATTCCGCGGGTAGACGGTTTTATACTGTAGTAAAAAGCTGGTTCTGTCAGTCCTCTTTTATAAATTACATAAATTATATACTGCAATGCATGCTCTACCAATTGTGGTAAGACTTCATTCAAGGTTTCCGTTATTTACGAACGGAAAGTTTGTAGTGAGGTATATACCGCTGGTAGTAGAGCAGGACTCCGACAGCGACTGGCTTCACGGCGACTCCCTGTCGTGTAGGGCACGCCGTGCCTGAAATAATAATAATAATAATAATAATAATAATAATAATAATAATAATAATAATATTAATAATAATAATAATAATAATAATAATAATAATAATAAATAATAAGAATAATAATAATATAATTATATAGCGCTAGAGGCCACGCAAAGTGCTACACTAGTTACCCCCGGACAATGGATCAGTGTGCATTTATTTACCTTATCCACTCCCTGGTAGTATACAGCCTTATACTTTTTTCTGCCAGTTTACTAACGTTCTGAATAGTTTCGGTTACGCTTACTGTTGTACGCAGAAAGATCGGGGGGCCTATGCTCGAAACGTTCTTACGACCTTCTTAGCCTAAGAACGTGCGTAACATTTGTATAGCCTTACTATACGAATATTTAAGATTGTCGTAGGGGCGTAAGAACGTTTCGAGAATATCCCCCCCCCCCCAACATTCCCCCAACCCACCCACCCGTTGTTTAGGTAGTCTGTATTTTATTAGATGTAAATATCTACTCAACAAAAGAAAATAAGGCCCGGTAGATATTTTATGGGAACGTTTTCTATTATATTTTGGAACTCTGATTGTGAAATTTGGTGCCATTATTAATCCAATGCGCCTGCAAGTTCTTGAAGACTACCTGGAGCGTGTAGATGTTTGGAAATTCTTCGTTGTAAAAAGTCCAAAAAGGTTACTGGCTTTTAATTAATTTGTTTGAGTATAGTTAGAATTGTTTTAGTTTAATCAAGGATTGAGTCAGTTCCTGCTATTAGTAAAAGCATGGGGTGCGCACATATTTGCTGGAGAACTACGGTAAGAGACATTCGTTAAATTCGGGCATGGACAGTTTCGTCTACAATTATAAATTGATAAATCTATAGGAATGTTGTTATTTATTAATATTGTTAGCTTTAGACACAACGAAGTGACAAGGTCCAGTGATTTAAGTGTGGCCATTAACTAGCACTCCTGGTAGGCCTTACATTTCTGTTGGTCTACCTAAATCGATTGGTCGACATTTTTATCCAACACCGTTGGAACAATGGCTTCATTTTCCTATGACGACTATAGTCTGGCAGGTAAGATTACAATTGGTCACATGACAATATCATAAATATTCCTATTGTCCATGTACTGACAGGTGAAACATGTATTGTTATCAACAGTTATGTCACGCAGATTCTATTTATGTAGATGCATCCTACCTCATTAAGAAGCTGTACTAATATCTTCAATTGGAAAGATAACCCTTATAATAGGTTATTATTGATTAATGAATATCACGTGACCAATTGTCATTGGTGTTCGAATATGTAAATCGCTGATACATGATAGATCGGCACCCCTCCGCATGTTTAGCAAAAGTGCGAAGTAAAATATTAATAAGTTAAATAGACAGAATTTTCATTCGGCGGCCTACGAAGTTGTAATTGTGGAATTGGGAGGGTATATGCATTTCACAACTCTGTGCAAAATCTTAGTGACCTGCGTTAAATAGTTTTTGAGTAACGATACCAAACAGAGTTTTGTAACATTACCTGCCAGACTGTTGTGGCAGATATTCTATTAACGTCTCACTTCACATATAAAATATGGTAACAAGTATTTGCAATTCCGTTAATGGTCAAACGTATTTGTTCATGAAAGTATGTACATCTGATGTGTCTACATAAGTATATTTTCCGCATATCCCACTGGTTTTCAATATTTTCATGTTTCATTATTGTTTAATATGTATAGTTACGTAGGTCTATTGGTACCAGTAGTCGTGAAAAGTTATTTTGACCGTGTTCAATTATTAGAGTTATCTCCCTTAATCTATTAAACTATAGAATATTGAGATATTACAGTACATTACCAACTGATTATTCGGGTTTTACCGAAAATGTAAACTGAAATGGAATTTTACCTATCCTACAGCGGTGAAAAGATATTTGGAAGTACAAAAGCGATTATATGTATGCTAAGTGCAGGTACTTTGCATCTTTAACTCTAATTCGGTCCAAAACGACAACAATCTGTGATTGTAGGCCTTTAAACTCAGGGCCCCGTTGCTAAGAACAGTTTTATATTACAATTGATTGTAAGTCAAACTGAGGGACCCGGTCTTGTTGCAAGAATCACTTTTATAGCTACAATAGTTTTAGCTAACTATATTCTCAAGTATTGTAGCGATAAAAGTGTTTCATGCAATTGACTTACACGTGTAGCAGGTTCCTAAAATTTGACTTACAATCAACTGTAGCTACAATTGTTCTGTGCAACGGGTCCTAGATCCGAAACTGACGCTCAAATACTGTGAATATGATCTAATTCAGACTGCAGGTCAACTATAGGTCTAATTTTAATTAGATGGAAACTGTACCTAATCATCATTGAAGACTACACTGTACGCGTGATGTAGCGATAGAATTTGTTTACAGATTAATTTACGTTATACATTATAGGAGTGTAATACACTAGTAAAAACTTAAAGGTTCTAAATATCAAGCTATTAATTTGATATAGAACCTGTGATCTCTACATTATACGTTTCACGAAGGGCTCGAAGGTATTAATTGTCGAGTTCTAAAAGATACTGAACAGCAAAGGTTTAGCAAATTTAAAGAAATAATAATTTCATTAAAAAATGTGTATACAGATGTTTTCTATAATCATACTACTTTACACAGAATTCATTTGTCTGCCACATGGTCATAGTTCAACACATTGTCCTTTGATCATGGAACCGGGCAGCATGTAACCGATTTCTGACCGTTTGCGGATTGATTCTCGTAACAGTGATCTGCTGCAAATCTCTAGCCAAATGGCCTGCATTCTGAAACCGATTACGTCTAAATGATGTCACTAATATACGATCCTCCTGCGGAGTCGTGGCACATGGCCTAACTGAACGGTCGGTCGGTCTTAAACGTGTCCAGTGTGTTGCTCACGTCCGATGGGACGCGATATTGTACTGTAGTGAACATTAAAGTCGTTCGCATTATCTCAAATGCTCTGATTTCATTTCGAAAGGTTTTAGGCATTCCACGCTGTCGACCTATATCAGAAAATCAAATTTCACATTAGTTATTGTGTGGCAGTTCGTAAATGATTTGACATCCACTTCCAACTTACCCTGACTGCACGTACAATTTGCTGGATTCACCAAATGTCCGTTTGAAGGTCAAACCGACGTACACACCGGAAGTTAACGATTTGATTTTGTTATCATTTTTCTGGTATGACAGTATCTTATGGTCACTGTATTATGCACAAATGCATATATTTCAGTGACAAGATTTCCATATGGACACCTATATTAAAATTTGCTAAACTTTTTTAGTTCAGTATGTCTGTGCTGAGCATATTAATTATTACACATTACTATGGATTAAATTGATATGGAAATACAACTATACGGTCAACCATTTAACGTTTCGCTGCAGTAATCCTATACTTATAGTACGCGATCATGCAGTCGCTGTAGACGTGTGTACTCAAGATGTGTGTGTATGTGTGTGTGTGTGTGTGTGTGAGTGTGAGTGTGTGTGTGTGTGTGTGTGTGTGTGTGTGTATGTGTGTGTGAGAGAGAGAGAGACGGGAAGAACGAGAGAGCGAAAACGAAGAGAAATGTATGTATGTGTTGTGAGAGAAAGAGAGGTGGGAAAACATGAAGGAAGGAAGGAGTGTGTGTGTGAGAGAGAGAGAGATGGAGTGAGATAGAGAGAGAGAGAGAGATTTTCTTTAAACATATTCCTTATTAGCGCCTGATATCAGAAGGTGTATACCAGATATGACCAGCCATGGTTGTATGACCAGCGTAGGCTATTGTACAGATTCATAACACGTTTACCTATCTCAATCAATTGTATTTTCCATTTTATCAATGTCCGTATCGATCTATTTACACTGTGACACTAAAACCAATGTCAATTAATGTATCCATTTGTGTGGTCAATGTACTATAACATGCTGTCTCTACTCATCATATATTTATGTTCAAAATATGTCAATAACCGGCTCGAACACTGAACTAGACTACCGCTAAACCTCACCATTGTCTTGGAGAAGGCAGACCATTGATGGCTTCAAGAAACTGAAAGCTTCCCGAGTAAACCCACGCCCACCTTCCTTTGTTTCGCGTCGTACATTAAGCGGAATTTTGAATGCAATATAGCTAGAAGTATGAGCTTATCTATGTGTAAACAATTCAGCATCAGGCTAAGATAAACTACAATAATTGCCGATATTTGAATAGACGTGTTGTTACTTCCGGTAGATAGCTCCGTCATGTATTGATAACCACCGCAGGTCAATGACTTCTTTGAAGAATCGGAATTTAACATCGCGTCAATTTTAAGAGAATGGAATATCTACGTGTATACCATGTTCAGTGAAGTTTCAATATACAATGTTCCACTAGAGCCTGCTTATATATATATACATACATACACACACACACACACACACACACACACACACACACACACACACACACACACACA
>JAUTBT010001344.1:0-10701 GCA_032361225.1 Lepetodrilus schrolli | reverse complement strand
TATGTATGTATGTATGTATGTATGTATGTATGTATGTATGTATGTATGTATGTATGTATGTATGTATGTATATATATGTATATATATATTGGGGTGGAGGGGGTAAGGTGTGGTGTGGGAGGGAGGTGGTTTACATCTGGCATACTTACATCTCATCAAAGGTCATCATGTGAGGAACATTGATGGCTTTACACAAGGCCATCCTGTCCCTATCCTTGATAGTCAGCTGTAAATACCAAAGAATTCAAGCAATAAGAATTATTACATGCAAAACTGTAATATTAATATTAAATAATAATACCTTTGTGTAGATCTGAGTTACAGCTAGGTGTTTAACATTAGCATATCCAAGATACACGATACACTGCTTCAAGGCTTTGCGGAAAGAGTCAACAGATTTAGCATGATTCAGACAGATCATTCCACAGATCATGTCAGATGTAGTAGCATGATTCAGACAGATCATTCCACAATCTTGCAGCAGCGATTTTGAAGGCAACATCGCTGAAAGTTGATTTAGATTTTGTACTTTGCCTTCAGTGACACTCCTATAGTCTTTTAAGACAAATTAGGGTTTCAAAGACAGCTTCAAGGATTACAAACTTTGATTGCTGCAGTAAACCTCTGAGCACCAGTTGGTACTGAAAAGCATGCATGATATCTGTAAGTGCATTCCATCATGACCACATCAGAAATGTAACTTCTGCAGACTTTGATGCTGGGTCCCTAGATCAGGTTTGAATATAGGACCTTTGGCCTATACCTTGGTTTACCACTCACCACCATGACAAATTTGGATTAGATGAGCAACCCCTCTGCCATGACAAATATGTATTAGCTTATCAACCATTCTGCCATGACAAATGTGCATTAGCTGAATAACCCCTCTACCATGACAAATATGTCTTAGCTGAGTAACCATTCTGCCATGACAAATGTGCATTAGCTGAGCAACAACTCTGCCATTACAAATATGTATTAGCTGATCAACCACTCTGCCATGACAAATATACATTATCTGATCAACCATTCTGCCAAGACAAATGTGCATTAGCTGAGCAACCACTTGCCATGACAAATTTGTATTAGCTGAGCAACCACTCTGCCATGACAAATACTGTAAATCACTTATTTAATGCGTCATTAATTTAATGCGACATCTAGATTTTAGTCATAAATGCGCACCAATTAAACACAACCATACGCCGGTCGCATTATTCGCATTAATATCATGTCCGCATTACCATTCTGCCATGACAAATATGTATTAGCTGTATGTATTAGCTGAGCAACCACTCTGCCATGACAAATATATATTAGCTGAGCAACCACTCTGTCATGACAAATATGTATTATCTGATCAACCACCCTGCGATGACAAATATACATTAGCTGAGCAACCATTCTGCCATAACAAATATGTATTAGCTGAGCAGAAATAAAACATGTCAGTTTCTACAGTGTCAATGTCATGTCGTCTCACCCGAATGGACATCAAATGCGTAGGCTCGGCGGCGTCTCCCGACATCGTCATGGAGATATTCATATCCTGCACATGATCCCCATCAATCTGACCGTCGGTCACTGCTCGGACGTACACAGTCTGCTCCTCGCTCCAGTTGTCATTGGTCAGCATCAGACTGCACACAGCCTCCACATCTTTGGGACTGCCAGACCACCTGACCACAGCTTGTGGCACATTGACCCCTGACCCTGGACAGGTCACAGCCGGCTCAAGGTCAGGGATGTGTGTGGAGATGGTGATTTTGCAGTTATCGGCGTCCTTGCAGAAGATCGACGGTGGGAATGTGGACTTGAGTCGCACAGCTTTCGGTTCTTGTCCTTCTTCAATTGTCAGGGTCCCTTTACTTGTCAGCTGAGGAATGGGATGAAACAATTCAGATTATTCATGTCATATAAACAGATTGAAAACACATGCAAATTAACACCAGCAGCTCGTCCCTCAGAACAGTTGATTGCTAATCAAATGTTCTGAACCCACTACAAATGTACATCTGGTTGCAGGAACCACTTCTATGACTACAATAGTTTTAGCTAACCATATTCTCAGGTACTGTAGTGATGAAAGTGTTTAATGGAATGGACTAACATTTGTAGCGGGTTCTCAAATTTTTACTTACAATCAATTGTAGCTACAACTGTTCTGTGCAATGGGCCACAGAACAAAATCAACAATGTATAATTTGTGTTTTATTAATGCTATAAAATACTTATTATGTATAAATTTGTAACTATAATATCCACTATCATAAAAGAAAAATAACAATTTCTACAAACCATATAAATATACATCAATACTTAACATGTAAATACGTTTTCATGTCTAGCCCTACTCTAGCACAAGTTATCGCGTTATTCCTAGCTTTGTCATACCTAAACAAACCTGTCCTGGAGAATGTAGAAAAACATTACTCACTTTTATTTCAAAGACAAAGTCCTGGCTGGCAGTGATAGGACTGCGTGTATTTTCACAATCAGCAGTAGTACAGGCTATCAGCCCACAGCGTATCTATCAAGAAAAAACAACGAAAAATTGAATTGCATCAATATTTGGTGTATTTATGTTAATGTGAGTGAATTATTCTTTTAGGTCACAGTGGGAATCTGTCACCCATACGTGACGTTTACGTTAATATTCCACAATGGAAAACCATGGATGTAATCTTCAATATATATCCCACAGGTGGAGACAATTGGTCGGCTATTTACATATCATTGATTGCCGTTCAGACAGAACTACTATCATTGAGGGAAAGATAATCTGTAATTCCTCGTAACATACACTAATACCAGACACCTTAGAGAAGTGTCATGAAAAAAATAATAAACACAGCAAAGAAAAGTAACATTCAGTGTGGACACTTACACATTGTACCTGGGGTGCGTTCAGGCTGTACTACATTTCCCTACATTACACTACATACTTTGGGTTTCCCTACAGAACGCTATGGGGTCCAAACCCGGAGTGAAAAATAGTACTACATATACTGGCTGAACGGCTTCCGTAGTGCTACATAGTGCCATGTAGTGAAAAGTAGTTCAACCTGAACACACCAAACTAAACCTAGTGTAAATATATAAACAAAAATATACAAAATAACTTTAAGGTTTCCTGTTACATACAGATAGCTCAGGTAAAAACTATTTAAAAAATAAAACAATTTACACAACACATGAACATAAAATAAGCTCACAGTGTCTCCGTACGCAAGTCCGGTAAACTGTGTGTGAGTGACAGTGTGGTTCTTAACGTCTCCTTCCATCTTGGTTTTAAGGTCATCGTTGGCCACCCCATTGTGAAACCACAGGCTGAAGATGGAGATGGTGTCATCCTTGCCATTGTAGCCACTCCAGTCGCAGGTGAACAGCATTTCCGTGTTCTCCATGCGATTGGTCAATGTCGGCGTGACCCCCAGATTGATGAATGCTAGGTAATACAATAAAGTATGTATTTGTTATTTATAGCATAAGAATATACAATGCAGTCATTACACGTTATTGAATTCATTATATTTTGTCCCAGGCTATGCTGTCCATAAGTGGATCACACACCTGTTTTGTCTATCCAGGTTAGAGTGTTTCTTGTGACATCACACACCAAGTTTTCATTGTCAGGGTTCACATCACCTGGCTTGTAACATGATGTCCCAATGAAGCAGTAGTTTTCCTAGAAGAAAATATAGTAATTATTGTTCACAAATATATCATTTTCTGTTTAATATCTTTCACAAATGTATAATTTTGAAACTCATCATTTGTATTACTTTGAAAATAATTGTCCATTCAAATCTAGACTATCAGAGGAAATTATGGCTGTTAACTACAGCATGCAAGCAATGTTAGAAAAACCATGTAAACCAGCTCTGATTTAACACATTTAATCCATTTCTTACTAGCTTACTTTGAGAGCAAGAACTCCATCAGTGTTACTGAAGCATCGCTTGTCATAAACCAGGAACATAGAGGAAGTGCCAAACAATGAACCATCATTGCTAATACTGATGATATAGCTGCTGATATCGTTCTGTATTGAAATGGTGACAATCCTGTGCGACACGAAGCTTGCAATAATGCGTATTTTCTCTTGTGTGGCTTTGAACATCCCCTTTTCAGTAAACTGCAAACAAAAATTTGTCATATTATTAACGTTTTTGTTGTTGTTTAAATTATAATTTATATCATAGGTGTTAGTTTAAAGCAGAAGAAAACCTGCAATATCTGTATAGCAGTGTTACACTATACCTATAGTGGAGTGTTATGGAGTGTTTCACTATACCAATAGCGGAATGTTACACTATACCTATAGCAGAGTGTTTCACTATACCTATAGCGGAATGTTACACTATACTTATAGCGGAATGTTACATTATACCTATAGCGGAATGTTACACTATATCTATAGCGGAGTGTTTCACTATACCTATAGCGGAATGTTACACTATACCTATAGCGGAGTGTTACACTATACCTATAGTGGAGTGTTTCACTATACCTATAGCGAAATGTTACACTATACTTATAGCGGAATGTTACACTATACCTATAGTGGAATGTTACACTATACCTATAGCGGAGTGTTACACTATACCTATAGCGGAATGTTACACTATACCTATAGCGGAATGTTACACTATACCTATAGCGGAGTGTTTCACTATACCTATAGCGGAATGTTACACTATACCTATAGCAGAATGTTACACTATACCTATAGTGGAATGTTTCACTATACCTATAGCAGAATGTTACACTATACCTATAGCAGAATGTTACACTATACCTATAGCAGAATGTTACACTATGTGGAATCTGCTTCTCATTGAAACCTCTCGAACGAAGACATACACAGACCAGACCTTTCAGTCATCAGGTCCAAACCTATGAAATAGTTTGTCATCTGACCTGACCTGACCAAATCGCTAAAGAAAACACATCTGTTCAGTAGAGTGTATTATTAGTACTAGTACTAGTACTATTAGAGACCCAATGCTCCAAGCTCCTTTAAGAAGCTAGCCTATAGCTGGATAATGGCACTTAATATATGTATATTTTGATTGATTGATTGATTAATAGTACAAACAGTGCATCCTACCATGACCACATCCGAAATGTAATTTCTTAGTGATAGACCAGGCTAGAAAAAAATGTGTGCATTTATAATCTGCCTAATTTATCCCTCAACTTCCTGGACAACATACACCACAAACTTCAGTGCTAATTAATGTCTAACCTGTAATTTCACCAGCTGACATATAATGGACATGCTCTTGACAAATGGACCACCAGTGATGGTAATGGTGCTGCACTTCTCTGTGTGACTGTCACAGGTTCCGGACGGCAAGAGAGAGCCAACATCTGGAGCCTTGGACTTGGGAATCGAGCAGTCTGCGCCAATGTACTCAGCACTACACTCGCACACACCTGAACAGAGGTATGTATGTTCATAATGGAGAGAAGACAAATATCAGGAAGATAAAAAAAAATAGCATTGTAAGAGTGGAAGCAAAAGATTAATTTGTTTTAAAAAAAATGTATTTGCTTCTTTTTCTTTTACCTAGCATTATGAAGACATGACGTGATGAGGAAACATTTCTAGCTAAAACCCATAGAGAATGACCATCTCTACATTTTTATTTGAAGGATCGCCTGTAAATTTTCGTGTCGGTTTGGAAGAACGGACTAACAGACACATGTTCCATTGTCATTTACTACTGTCATTTAATCATGAAGTTAGAGATAGAGAGAGTGATAGCTTTAGAGTATAAGAAGACATTGACCTTTCTTGCAGTCTCCGTGTCCACTGCAATCATTGATGCAGATGAGATCCAGAATGTCAGATGATGGAACGTGGATATCGTCAAGCAGAACCCATCGAGATGTCACTCTCAGTTCACTGACGACACACTGGACTAGGAATCTTGGCAAGAACAACAGCGCTGCATCAAGATTCCCCTTGATCTGTGAACCATAGCAACCAACCATCATGCATGGTAATGATAAATGACATCCTACGGGCTAGTATACCTTGGAATTTGAATTGTTTGAATCTTTATTCGGCCTAGAATATCACAGGTCATTTTCTTATAAGCTCTTCCTTATTCTCATAAATACCTGAGCTAATTCTGTAGTTTTGTCAAGTATACATCTGTGTACTAGAGTATTGTTATTCAGTAGAAGGATACAACATTAGTTCCAATAATCCGTGGCCATCGTTAGCATTAAATACCGACCCCCCAGCAATCACCCCCAATACAAGCCTCTGTCCTGTAGACCATGGTATTGTCAACTTTAACCTTACCCTAAGGTCTATGGCTAAGGTTGGAGATAAAGTTCCACCATTTCATCCAGAAGATTCTAGAACACTCACCCTGATGCCTGTTATGCAGGAAGCAATTATGGCCTTCTCTATCACCATGGAAACCAGACCCTTACATTTGGCACCAACCCCAGTGGAGGTGATTATATTTAGACATCGCTCGCGAGACTGCACTTCTGTAATTCTTAGGGTGGCCCAAACAGCCAGCTATCACAAGAAACACAGACGTAAATATACACTTTAAATGAAAATATGTATGCATTGATCACATAAAAAATTGCACAAGTTGCTGTTGATAGCAAGGTGACAGGTTATTACACTATGTTAACGTGATTTTTAGTTGTATTATTATTATTATTGTTATTATACCATCATCTTTGCGTGGTATGGTACTGTACCAATTATATAGGAAAATTCATAAAAATAAATATCTGCAAGATTGTATGAAACAAAAACATTAATCAGCATAAGTACTTACAGTATAGACATAATCTTCCATGTAATTAAATACAAGTTTCTGTGTCAGTTGACCTGGACATCCAAGGGGAGATAATGCTCTCTGAACATAGTAGTCTGTAACGTCTACTCCTGTAAATAAAAGGTGGAAAGTAAATGTATTTAATCTATTGTCACACTATCCATTGTCTATAATTTATACAATTATTTTAGTTCCAAAAGTTTACAAAAGTGATCTGTGATATCCCACCTCAAACTGAAAAATAGTCAACCCATTAGGGAAAATGAGACTTGCAGGTTAATGAGAGTACACATTAGTTATAATCCCTCAGTTCTATTGCAATATTTAAAAACATCTATATAGAAAAACAATTCTACATTATTCATTCTGGGAATTGATGTTCATCTCGACAAACAAATATCATAATATTTACATCTTCAATGGTTTGGATGTAAAAGACAATGTTTATAATAAAAATTGAAAGGACTTTAAAAAAAATTAGATAAAAACAAAAAATGTCAACTGTCCATTAGGTATATCATTATAATTGTGAATATCAGAGGGAATGCTATATAACTATGTAAGACCCTCGATCATCAGTCAGTTTACTTGCACTTCAGTCACATACAAAAAAAGGTTTGACCGATGTTCATGTACCCTGTCTGATGTCCTAGGACCTTACACTATGGCACAACAGATCATGGAATTGTAGGTTAAAATATGTACCATTGGAGGGCAGACAGGAAATGGTGTTGGCATCAGTACTGCAGTCCGGGGTGGCCCCAGTTCCACACTTACAGTACACAGTGTCTTGGCTGGGAGAACCATCAGTACAGAAACCAGACAGGAAGTCTTCATCCTTCTTGACACTAAAATTTAAAACATAATATGCCTGGGTGATGAAGAGACGTGTGTAAATATGTCAGATGACATGTTCCATCATGTTGGCAGTTTATGAACAGCACTTTGAAAAAGTACCTGATTAACTTGATATTTGTATTATGACTTTATTGGCCATTTTACACATAGTTATTACTTTGTACATATCATTCTGGCTCGGGAATTAAGATTCGTTGTAATAATTTCAATCTGTTGGAATACCATGGTGACCGTTCAGTGGGATTGATACTCACATTGTGACGTTTTTACATATGTTCATATGTTCGTCATACTCTATTGTCACTGTGTGAAGTCAACCTGCTGTTGCCACTATACATTCCAATGTACTGATTTCAATATCCTGAACAAGTCAGCAGTTTACTGATGAAAGGTTGATATATTATTTTTAATGATGATTGTTATTTAATTCCTGAACTTTGAAAAAAGAGCATACATATAAATATATATTTTAACAATAATTAAACATATCACAGGTACCTCCATTTCTTAATGAATTCTTTGCCCTCTTCATAGTCATTTGCTTTATCCTTGTCATATGAACCACACAATCCCTCTGTGTTCTTGAAGTCAGATGCAGATGGTAGAACCCACACATCAAGGCACTCTGAACTGTCAAACTCTGATGCTACTACAGTTGTTCCTGTTGGCAGATACACCTAGAGAGACACAGAAAGGATACACCTTGAGAGACAGAAATGATACACCCAGAAATACAGAACGGATACACCTGGAGAGACAGAAAGGATACGCCTAGAGATATATAAATGGTGTGCAGAAAGTTCAAGCAGCGGTATTTGAAAGATTGAAGAGCCTCAGTAATGAAATCAGTATAATAAATAATTAATTGTAACAGAAAATGTGCTTTCTTAGAAATCTTAACAAAAACTTACACTCTCGCATCGATCAGAGAATAACATGGAAATACCAGCACTATCGCCATGTGGACTTGAGAGCTTCAATAAAGGTACCAAGGTGCATATACGACAGTCAATTTCAAACCAAACATACCTTGTAGGTTCGTCCCTCGTCAAACTGGACTATCTTCGTATTTGTGGTCAAGTCGTCGTTCTTGAACAGTGATATCCTGGTGACAGGGTCAGTACCAACTCTGAGACATCTGTCTATCAACACAACATCGTCTCCAGACTTCACAGCAACTGCACACACACAGGCTGGCGTAGCCGTGTCATTGGAGTGTCGAGCTATCACTTGCACCTGCGACAGAGCAAGAAATATCCGAGTTGCTGTCTGCTATTTGTGTTCAAGATGTTACTTCAGAGTTCACATGTTAACTCTTTAGACAATTGTGCAGCCTGATGCATGAATCCTGCAGGTTTGTCCCTCTCTTGAAGCAAATATATCATGCATGATGCCAGAACAATGCTTGGGCTTTATGCAGACAGGGAAATGTGAGTGAACAGAACCATTGACCAGTGTAAAAATGTAACACTTTGAAATACTTTCTAGCAATGCTTTGATGTATTATAATAGTTTAAAGTTGTATTCTTCTTATTAATCAACATTTAGAACAGAAGCTTATAGCAGTAAATTATGTAAATTTAGCATTATGTAAATTTAGGTGTTTGTCTCACAAGTTGAATACTCAACAACTGTGTTATAATGAACATGCTAACATGAATCATATTCTGTGTACTAAATGTAATCTTCATCAACTTGAAGATGAATAAAATTATATTTTGTTAAAATTTTCTGAAATCAGTAGAAAAGCATATATTCCACAGTACTATTATTATTTTTCCTCGAAATTAAAATGAATACAACTGCTAATAAATGTAATTCTTCCTGTATTAAAATCTGTCGATTTTCCTTCAAATAAATTTTCCAAAGTACAAAATTTGAAACAAATCAGGTAAATTCAATATGTGCCCTGGGTCAAGAGACCTGCAATTTTAAAATAAATCTCGTCTTGACTAAAAGGAGTATGCATTATCATTGATAACACCAAATACAAGTTATACTTATGTTGTAAGGATAATGTTGACTCTAATCTGCAAGACAATGAAAAACCTTGTTTGGTTAGAATGGATATATATATGTGTGTTGCAGCACCTACCTCGTATGGTTTAGTCATGTGTCGATAGAGGGTATACACTCCATCAGAGAACAGATCATAGGAGCTGAAACATAACATACAAGTGAGTGAGTGAGTGAGTGAGTGAGTGAGTGAGTGAGTGTGGAGTTTAACGGCGCTGCGGGAATCTTTCACCTATTTGCAGTTGATTTTGAACCCTTCCATAAAGACCAACTGCCTTTAAAAATTATAAAATTTGATGACCAGGGACCTGAGTAAATACACTGTTTAGGTTTGGCGATGAATAAAACCAAGGGTGCTGATCTGAAAACTCCACACAATCTAGCAATATATGCTTGATTGTAAGGTCTTCATCATAACCAACATATCAAGGCCTATCTTCGCCTTTAAAAATGTATGAATGTGTATAATACGAATGACCAATACGACACCACCGGAGGACTGTGTCTTCCTGACAACAATAAACGCCAGACAAAGGAGTTAAAGAACACTTACCTGGTCAGGAATGTTTAGTTTGCAACCAGATCGAGATATTAAGATACCAAAGTCCTTCTAATACATACTACAAGACTTATATATGAGTTTTGCTATGCAGAATGAACATAGGCCCACAAGACGTATGGATCGGTATGCATGCATAGAGGGCAAAGACTTTTAATGGGATGCTATTGTTAGTGAGGCCCATCCATTTAGACTCAAAACTACATTTCTGGGCGATTTTAATGCCTTGTAAAATATTTATTATTGGAAGTTGGATACTAATATTCTAGGTACCTACTAACAGTTGTCCTGTCAATTGGTCCTGAATATTTCACCCCTCTGATCCTTGTAGTTTTTGAGTTATCACGCCCTGAAAATGCTTCAGTGGAAGTTTTCATGTCCAGACCACCAAATTGAAATAAAGACTGTAGCAATGAGCATTTCAGTCAAAAAGTTTAATAATGAGTACAAACA
>JAUTBT010001343.1:0-10701 GCA_032361225.1 Lepetodrilus schrolli | reverse complement strand
TTAGGGCAGGAGGAAACCCGCAACATCCGTAGCGCTGAATGTTGCAGTAAACCTGCGAGCACCGGCTGGTACTCACAAGACCAAGGATGATAACCGCATTGCCACTCTACAGATATCGAATCCTATCAATATCACGTCGGAAAGGTAACTTTCGCGAACATTGATGCCAGGACCCCGGTGCGGGATTTATATCACAAATAAAAATTGTTTAACTGAACCAATTAAGATATCTTCATTGGTTATAATGCAGACCTGACGGGAGAACCTCTAAAGATCTGTTTCAAACCATTCCAAAGTTAACTTATTTTCTTGGTTGACATTTTCAATCTCAGGAAAATTAATGTGTGAGTGTTTCCGGAATGTGAGAACGGTGGTGAAGGAGCCATGGGCTTTTACGATATTGTTCACAGTATTTCAGTTATATCGAAACGATATGTTTACCATGGGATGAGGACCCGCAGTAACCGATGTGTTACGGTAATACCGACATGCCACGGCTGGTGCGGATGAACAAAGGATGATGGCGTTGCATAATGTTATGCAGCCAGTACGTCCAAACTCTTCAACAGTGTCATGGGAATCTAGGCTGGATTCCCTTAATTATTGGAGCTTACACTCCGGGCTATCTTTTCACGAAGCTTTCGTATCCACTACGAGCAATTGCAATACGTCGTAAGGTTCTTATATGAATAGAGAAAAGTAATTTTTTTCTGCTGTTAGGTCAAGAACATTTATGAAATGGTTATTGTCTCGTAGTGGATATGAATGCTTTGGGAATGGCATGGGTTCCCTCTTCTCCTCTTTCTCAATAGCGAATATGACGTCAGGATGGTGTTCAACTCTTGATATCCTATTAGTGTAATGAGCAATGATGGTCCGGCATGTTTCCAGAGAATAAGTAATGAAGTATTGTTATTGATATACTATTTATTCCAGATTTACACCAAACAAACGACACTGTCATTACAAAAACACACATTAATGCGCTGCTTTGTCGATATAAACCATCTAATTTTGTTTTTACAAAATTCACAGGCAAAATGCACATGGCTCCTGGTGTCGTAATGTAATCCAAGATCTCTGAGAGATACCGTTTACCTTTACCATGATAAGAACTAAGCGTTGAATTGTAGAGATCTGATCATTGTCGTGTTTTCTGATGTCCTTTAATGACTATGATCCTAAGAATACACCCGTCCATGCACACACAAAACATGTTTAATTACCGAGATAAGATTAACGGCTATCCTATATTTCCATTTCAGTTATTTGATTAATGAGGAATATATTGGAGTAACGAGGAAGCAGTGCAATACGATATCCGTCGATTTGTATAATACGATTTAATTAAATGCAATATATCATAGTTTATATATCATATATCTTACAAAGAAAAATATGTAATAAACAATATGTAATAAACAATATGTAATCAATGCATCAAAGGACAACGTACAATTTTACAGACAAAGTTATGGCCATACTTGACCATAGCGAATTACCAGTATTTACATGTATATAAGTATATACGATGTACATGGAAATACATGGACATTTAATTGAGTAATCAATTAAGTGTATACGTTTACATTCTTCAGTAACGCACAAAACAAACACGTAGTGAATGTAAGTCAACAATACACATTCTACAAATATATATATTTTAAACATATTTGCATTGTAACACATTTTTCATACAGGCAAGTTACCTATATTGTCTATTCAGTCGATGGATCATATTAGTATTGTAGCTAATGTTCCATAAAGTCGTTACTTATTATTGGCGATACAGTCGATGAATCACAATTGTATTGTAACACGTTGTCCATGTAGTCAACTAACCTACCACGTGTTCTGGGTAAAACAATGCCCACACAGTCAAGTATGGAGCAGGTTGTTCGAGGGACACATAGCCTCTAAACGCGGCCTAGAAGCAAAGATAAATGGCCGCTACACGGGGCTTCTTTGGCGGCGTCTGAGATTTTAGATTTAAAAAATGACCCCACTTTAGTCGGGGAAAACTCCATAACATTTGTGAAAACAACGATATCATAAGACAGCGGTTTGTTGGTTGATTACCGCCTAGATTTTGGAAGCCATCTTGTGAAGTAACAAGCGATGGTATCTTATTATTCACTATGTTTTAGTTTATTCCCTGAGGATTCGACTGCTCTCTAATTGTGGAAAAAGCATCATGGCTGCCTGCATAAATAAAATAAAAAGTAAAAAACGAAGCAGTGTCATTAATATTGTGTGGATATATACAAGATAGTATACTAATGGAAATATAGTTTATGGATTTATGCATCATCTGCCATTCATGCAATGTTGGAATGTCTTAAAGTAAGTAAATGTAGAGGTCTGACATTAAGTGACGGTTCATGAAACCTTTTCAGACGTCTCCAAAGAAGGCTTGCGTAGCATATAAGAAACATAAATATATCGTATTTTCTGAGATGCGTGTGGCATCTACCTATTAAACACATGGTTGATCACATTCGCATTGCAACACATTTTCAGGTTGTTCGGGTCACGCATTGTCCACGTATAGTCGTTACATACGGTACACAATATAGGTAAGATTATTCAGGTAGCACGTACTGTCTGCATAACATAATGCAACGCCATCATCCTTCGTTCATCCGTACCAGCCGTGGCATGTCGGTATTAACCATACACTGACAGGCATACCCGCGTAGTCGTATTGTCCATTAAACACAGTATGGACCAAATTTCTATTGCAACACATTGTCCATATCGATTTACAGCACCATGGACATAACACAAGCGGTGGTTACACCGATTGACAGAAACAGAAACAAAAAGAAGAAGAAGATGTCCCAAGACCTCATATATTTCATTGCAGCTTCTCGGCGTTCTACCTCTGACAGAGTGCCCTTGACCTTGGGATTAGATTTCGTTTCCGATTTCTCCCCAGGATCCTCCGTATTCGTCACAGTATGAATTCTCATGGGAACCAACTGAAAGAGAGTTGGAAACAATGTCCGTGGCGAGGCTGAAGGCTTTCCATTTCTGGCTTTGTAATGCATATCAAGAATGACTATATTTGCTATTATGGACAATGCTCCCAATGCAAGGTGAAGGACGACAAAGAGGGCGATAATCGGGATGCTTTCAGAGTTGTTTGGAGTTACGTCCCCTATGTAGCTTAAGAAGACTGTCAGTGACAGCATGGTTGTGACAGACATGGACACTTTCTCCCCAGACTCTGGTGGAACTATAAACACGAAACTGTTTAGCACAGACAGAATCACAGTGGGGGTGATTATTTTCAATACGTAAAACGCACTATGACGTTTTAGTCTGAAATTAAAGGACAATGCATCCTGGCTGCTCTGTGCGACGTACTCATATCTATTCTCGGTAATTGACAAACTCAACAAACTCCATTCAGAATTTGGCTTGTAGAAATCCACGTTAATGGAATTGTTAGTGGAAATCAGTTTCACTTCTTCTGAGTAGTACA
Source organism: Lepetodrilus schrolli (assembly GCA_032361225.1). Taxonomy (NCBI): domain Eukaryota; kingdom Metazoa; phylum Mollusca; class Gastropoda; order Lepetellida; family Lepetodrilidae; genus Lepetodrilus; species Lepetodrilus schrolli. Next base: position 7,214 of record JAUTBT010001343.1, on the reverse strand, counting down.
TCCAGGTAGATATGTTGAGAAAACAGTACTGGGAGTCGAAGGGAAATCTAGCAACATCAACTTCACAGACTGTCTCGTATATGTCTCCTGCCGACCATTCCACCTTCCCAGAAGACCGCAGAAGAAGAAAGTCTTCTTCCGATCCTAAAATATTGAAGGCTTTGACACTGTTTTCGACCTGAAGATCTGGGATCCAAATATATTTCCGCTTAACAAACATCCTGTCGATACCGCCGTATTCGCTTTCGTTCCAGGCAAGTCTCGGGTCGAACCACCAAAAGTCAATCCACCCGCTAGAGGTCAGCACTTGGTGTTGTTCATCCAGACCCATGATGAACAGTGGATAGAATATGAAATTGATTTCCATTGTTCTGTTCGTACGTGGGTCAGTAGAAGCGAATAATGCTCGTTTCTCAATCACGTCTTTTATAATTCTCGTTTCGTCCTCCAACGTAACAGCTTCCAGTACCATACATCCGTACAATATAGCTATTGCGCAGGTGGTAATATCTAATCTCATTCTCTTAAGTTCTGCAAATAATGCTTCTCGTAGAATACACGATGTCACGTCATCCAATGAACTGCATAAATGGTGCACTAAATAATCCCTCTACATGTATGTACGAACATGTTTCATGATCAATGTCTTACATATAAATTACTCACCATTAGCTGTGATTCGCATAGCCAATTGTAAATATGATATTGTTTTTCAATCAGATATTATTTCTTGGTATTTAAGTAGCCATCCAATACAAGAGGATCTCTCACCTGTGATCTAAAAGCAATATACAACGCTATTGATTGCAACGTGCACGGCCTCCATCACATGTAAATATAGACCATAATTGCACCGGTAACGAAATCGCCGCTTCGATATGATAATCGATTCTTCTGAAGATGTTGTAGTTGCTATCAGATCGCCATGGATGTGTATGTTCAACAGGCCCTTAAACAGAGACCAGTGTCTTTCTCCTGTTTGCGCTTAGCAGCGTGTTTCTGGGTGTTTGAACTTAGATACTATTATTTAACCGTATCTAGGGCTAGGACGGGTAGTCGAGTACTCGAGGCCGGTGTAGGTTAAGATGGACTGAGTTCAATAGTTAGGACGAGTACACTAGTACTAGATCTAATAAATATAATTACTTATTACTCTTTCATTCTTCTACTTAACTGTTATCTTGTTCAGATTTCAATGTCAGATCTAGAATTGAAATGTAATTCTATACTAGAATATTAATATCTAGTATATAAAATAATACCATCTGCTGAGATGAAATATTTAGTATTAGGTGTCATGCCGAAACATGTGTTTTCTTTTGTCATAAGAAATAGGCCGATGACTGTCTCGACTCGGTATGCTCTCCGAGTGTACAGCTTGATCTGCGATAGCTAGAAGGCAAGTTACACCGGAATAATCCATTAAATTATGGTCTTAATTGATATTACTAAAGTTAGTGCGTAGTGGATTCACGTCGTATCGTAGGCCTACGCATTTATACTCGTAAATTTCCACATTTATTCTATAGGATTTGTAGGGTTGCTGTACTAAATCATATGTCTAAGAGGCTGGTTACACCTCTATTTAATGTCAAGGTCAATTTCCAACAAAACTATGTAAAATATACTCGATTGGTTACGTATTCGAGCGGTACTTTGATCTTGATTGACGTCACATTACCGATGTAGAAATAACGTAGAGTTTTGCTGTGTGACGTCACGCTCAAGACTGATCACTTGACATGTCTAATGTATAATAAGTGCGCACATAGAACATAGGACCAGTCTATGTTAAAGGGAAACACTCCAATCTAGAATGTTTTGACATGATGTTATCATTATGGAGACAGGACATTCAAGAAAACCAGTGCTGTTCTGTGGACAAATTTGCCTTGGAAATCCAAAGATATAGGCATAACTGTTTTCAAAACAACCCTGAAGACCTATCATATTCAAAAACAAAAGACATACACGCTCTCGAGCAGTTCCTCCCTGGTAATGTCTCTTTACAAATCTGTATATTATTATTATTATTATTATCATCATCATTATTATTCATGTTTCAAGCAAGGACACATGCAAACAACGATAGTAGCAATGTCATGAAAAACAAACCAGCAATAAGAACTAACAATTACAAGAAAGCAAAACAATATTTACATTTCTAAAGCATTGTCCCCGTCTCGGCTATTACTAGTTCTTTCTTTCCCTTGTTCCCTAAACCAGAACGTAATTTGCAGAAATATTTCCTTGTGTAGTTTATTTACGGACATGACGCAATAATTTGATCGTTATGAAAACTTGGAATGTTTTCAAGCCGTTAGCCGCGGTAGCGGATCGCTAGCTAGACTGGTCACCTGTCTCAATGGTCGCAATAAGTGAAGAAAACCATTTAATCAGCAGTTTCCGTCTAGAATGTATCCACAAATAAAGTGTGAGGTCGGTTGGTTGTTGGTTGATTTGGGGTTTAAAGCCACTTTCAAGATCGTTTCACTCACATCATGGCTTGCATGCAAATGTACGGATTGTACTAGTCTGGATTTCCACCAGTTTTTAAAGTGCTAGCTCACCGGAATGTCATGTCGCAGATAAAACATGGGTACCCCACTCACACACAGTATGCTGATTCCGAGCAGACCAGTCCTTGCTTTACCCCTTTATGTTGAGCGCCAAGCAGGGGAACGACAAGTACGATCTGTTAACGTCTTTTGGTATGACGTGACCGGGGATCGAGCCCACGACTCTCCGCACTCCAGGCCGACTATATGTCACATTCGTCTTTTCAATAACTACATAACGAAAAGGCAAAAACCCAGATCACATACCTGTGACACTTTATTACTATTAACGTTAATTATTGTAGATTTATAGTGTGTGTGTGTGTGTGTGTGTGTGTGTGTGTGTGTGTGTGTATGTGTGTGTGTGCGTGCGTGCATATGCGTGTGTGTGTCTGTATGTCCGCCAAGTTACCAAAAATGACTCGTAAGAAATTGTATATATATAATCAACACCAAATGCTTTTGAATGTCACATTCTAATAAAACATGTTTACATTAACATTAGACTAAAATACAATATGATTTTCTAGTAATCCGTCCATTCAAAGTTACCTTTTAGCCGCCAAAATCCACTAAATTATAGGCTGCAGTTTATCGACCTGATAGTGAAAGTCAGTCTCAGGAACCTGCTTGGTCCTGTTATCATGCTAGCCTTGGGCTATCTGATTCAAGGACTATTTATTCCTAGTTGACCAAGGTATTAAAATGGACGTCTGTCACACGTCCTGTCAATAACGATATGAACATAATTAAAAGGCAAAGATACAGAGCACGCACCTGTGACCCTTCATTACTATCAAAATTAATTAATGTATACTAATATTAATTAGGCTAATGCAAATTAAATTTATTATTGGTATTGTAATAGCCATCTACAAGGTAGAGGGGTTGTGTTTGCCTGTTCATTAACTGGTCACACGGCCTATTTCAATCGCTTTGTTGTTACATTTTGCAGACGACCCATTGACCCTCCATTGTGAAATTTACAACTAAATTTGTATCTCTGCGCAACCATACTATGACGTCATAATGTATTCATATTTTGGGTCACGTGAGCCAATCGGATTGGCGGATATATATTTCAACGTACTTCCCAATTAGGTTGCATATGAACGATTGATCAAATTAAAAATGAAATAAACATGCAACCGGAATAAATATGGCATTCAAATCAAAATATGAATAAAATAGTTCCCAACACTAACCATAACTACGTGAGGCAATCACATTGCTAGGAATTGGGTCCGGGTCCGGGGAATAGATTATAAGTCTGTGTCCGCGGTAGATACCAAACGCATCTCAGAAACTATATTCGGCTATTAGTTGCTTCTGGATTTTGCTTTTCGATTTATCTTGCTTCTGGGACGCGTTTAGTGGTCAGATCCGCGAAATACACCCCACCTCACGATTCGCACACTCTCTGATGATGTTGACAAGCATCAAACTCGGTCCACTCCGCATATTCTTCCCGGTCCTCGGAAACCAAGTAACAATCCCCTTGGTACAACTCGAACCCTTCGCAGACGAAGTCCGTCGTATGCACGCAGCGTTTCCCGCACTCGTCTCGTCCCAGGGGTCCCAGCTGATTTGTTGCCTTGGTTAAGCAGGCGTGGCTCGATTGCTTCTGAAACTCGTCACTGTATGAATGGCAGTCTGTGAATTAAACCAAAATGCGCGATGACATCATTTCCGTTGTGGCGTCAGTCACTTCCGCTTTGTTCCAAATATATACTCAGACCTTTATAAGAAAGGCTCCTATAATGACGTTATAGAGGAACGAATCGATTTACTTATAATTATGTGTTGTGATAACCATTTGTTACGAACTGTAAAGTATACTGGTGGTTGTAAAACGCATTTTAATAGTATTATACTATACTGAAGGTAAAAATTGAAGCAACACCGGTATTTTTTGGCAGATGTATAACTTAAAGTGTAGTATTTCTTGGAATAAGGTAATGCTGAATGTACAACGCTTATTACTGTGACATTTGAGGGTTACTTGCCACTATTAAATCTGTTACAATTGATTCAAGTGAAAAGTAAGCATGTTTTGATTTGTTGAAAGGTAGTGTGTATTTCTGTTATTTTTTTTTCTGTAAAATTGGGGTTTTAAGTCGCTTTCAAGAATCTTTCACTTATATCACGACTTGTCAGTTTAGGGTAGGAGGAAACCCGCAACATCCGTAGCGCTGAATGTTGCAGTAAACCTGCGAGCACCGGCTGGTACTGACAAGACCAAGGATGATAACTGCATTGCCACTCTACAGACAGCGCATCTATCAATATCGTGTCAGAAAGGTAACTTTCGCGAACATTGATGCCGGGGGTAACATGACAATCTTATGTGTAACAATATTATTGAATGAATCATCTGGAAAAAATACCTTTAACTAGTTTCATTTGATATTGTCACATCAATAATATAGTCGTCATAAGTCTGATTGGCAGACGTCATTTATTATTTTCATCCTGACAGACGATGAATGCCAGTAAAATGCCAGGACTTTTGACAGGTGTTACAGATTAGGTAACAGCCATGTATTTCAGAGAATGAGATTGTACATTATTTGTATTTAAGATCTTAAATAATAGAAGAAAAACCAGAAGTTGTTAAAGATAATATGTATGTCTCACCCTCATGAACAGACACACCACAGTTGTCACATTCAACTATCTCATCATCGTCAGCACTTAAATACAAAAAGGGAGTCAGTTAACAGGTAAAGGGTTAATGCTACAAGCTGGCAGATGAAATTTCTTTTCATCACATTTGGATTTAAAGACATTTTCCACAGAAATCCTACTGTAAAGAGTTTCTACACATTAATGGTGCAGTCCACTATGCACAAAAAAATCACATAGTTTTTAAAAAGATATTTTTAATGAGTTTTCATTTTATCAACCGGTAGTTTGAGCTACGTTTCATTTAAACTGGTATTGTCCTTTAATTATTGCAATAATATGACAATATGTTCTTTAAGATCAGCTTGCAATTGAAAGTGAGTAAATTGTTGCTCAACATTGGTCAACGTTGTACTATAGGAATCTTTTACCCACATGTGAGGCATTACTAATAGAAATTCTAACTCAGACCTCTTTGCATAAATGACAAGATGAGTAATAAGTTATGTTTAGCCCTCTCCATGCTGGAGGCAACTGGAGATGCCCTAAAGAGCTGTGCCTGTACCTAATCCAGCAGGGAGAGGGTTAGCCAAGGATGAACTTACTTAGTGTCTGTTAGACAGACACAACAGATGAGAACTTTGATGTGGCCAGGGCTGACTTTCATCTGACTTTGAAACGGGGCTGGTGGTTGGACGAGCTGAAGCCACAAACAAATAAACAATTCAATATGTTCTTCTAGTCTGTGTAAGATTCAGATCATAGTGATATGGTTATGGTGGGAGAAGAACCTGCAACAGCTGTGTGATTTTTTTTGATTTTTTTTTTGGGGGGGGGGATAGATACATTGAAGATTGATTTATTCATATCAAGGCTGGTCAGTTTACAGAAGGATACCTTTTTCTTTGGTGGAATTTGGGGTTTAGAATCGGCTGGTACTGACAAGACCGGGGATGATAATTGCATTGCCACTCTACAGACAGCACATCCTATCAATATCGCATCAGAAAGGTAACTTCTGCGAACATTGATGTTTTGAGTACATTTTCATACTCAAGCTCAAACTTTATGTTGGAATTTGTGAACAAAACTGTGAGCATGAAATAATACTCAAACAGGTTTTGTAATCTCGGGGCCAGGTCTACATGGTGGCTTCCAACTCAAGATATTTCTTAAAGTAAAAGGGTGATACATTGATACTATTTATGCACATTAAACTATTCACCAAACGAAGAAAGTGAAGAGAAATACTGAACCCAAGTGTATAAGTTTGTAGCTCCACTCTACCTTTGTCTCGGGAGATTTATTGACGATTGCAGGAAATTCTGCTGCAGCTTTCTTCTGTTTCTCCTTCTTCCTGGGCACATAGTCCTCATCCTCATCTTCATCATAATCAGCGAAAAAATTGAATCCAGTCTCCTCATGTGAGCTGCCTGCTTCGTCTTCGTTCTCACTGGAGCTCTCATCACTGGAGCCATCATCATCATCATCATCATCATCGTCATCTCCTCCATCGCTGCTGCTATGGACAGATACCATCACAATTTTCTCTTCCCTTGGCTTCACAATCTTAGTTTCAGTTTCTGCATCTTTTATTTCCGTGGCTTCCTCTTCATTTTCATCTCCACTGTTTAGATCATCTAAAGCAGACAAATGTCATAATTAATTACTGGTACAGGAATCACAAGAATCAATGTAAATATAGCAATTTGGTGTGTTGGTGGATGGTGGCCCAACAATGTCAGAGGAAAAAGACAATTATTCTTCAATGTACTTTGATTTCACCACGTTCACCCAAAGTAATTTGTGGCTCGGTTACCACTTAACAATTTTGTGATTGTATTTGCTGTGTTTAATAACAACAATGTCCATACATTAATTAAGTGACAAGAGTCTGTAACAGTGAGTGAGTGAGTGAGTGAGTGAGTGATTTATTGTTTTACATCACAGCGGAAATCTTTCACCCATACGTGACGATGAATTAATTAATTATACAATATGAATGGGTTAAAATGAAACGCAGCATGAAAA